>PVIH01007122.1:52472-103702 GCA_004025045.1 Sigmodon hispidus
AAAAAAAAAAAAAAAAAAAAAAAAAAAAAAAAAAAAAAATATAAAAAAAAAAATAAAAAAAAAAAAAAAAAAAAAAAAAAAAAAAAAAAAAAAAAAAAAAAAAAAAAAAAAAAACTCAAAATGTTCTTCAACCTACCTTCACAACATCAAGATCGACAGATTTCTAAAAGAAGTAATGCAATCTTTCAAAATTTTCAAAAAAGAAAAGATATTGTTTATGTAAGTATATAAGAAATAGTACACACTATTTCTTAATGGAAGTTTTTTTTTCATTTAGAATGAAATAACCAAGTGTAGTTAACAAATGAATATAATAGTAGGACAGAACATATTGTCCACATAGTCTCCCAAGTATAATTTAACATAAAATGTTGCATATCTATTGCTTGTGTTATAATAATACAGTATGAACAACAACCTCAATATATACTCTTCACAAGATATTAAATACATACTTCATATCGAGCTGTGGTGCAGTGTTGGGAATCAACACACAACAGCTAAAATAACACACTGATGCCTCAAACTTTATGAACTGATCACAGTTCAAGGCTTCCACATAGGAGAGGAAATGGCTCTAAGCTAATCCCCCACTACATAGTGGCAAGGAAGAAAGTATCAACCTTTGGAAAAAAGAACTTCCCCTATTCACAGACACATGTAACTTTGTGTCAAAACAGAAACAAGAAAAACAACCAGATCCAATGTTAGCTACTCCTTTAAAGGCATTCTTGGCATTACATTCAATCTTTGATGCTTATGTTTCAGGGAGATGGCTGCTGGTTGATTCAACTGGTCTGAGATAAATATTAGGTAGCCCTTGCAAGGTGGGAGTTCTCATATCTGACCCATCACAAAGGTTTTCAAGTAAAAGAAGTGAGGGAATGGTGGTTCTTATCCTCTGATGCTGCCCTCATATGTCTGTTTCTGTTTTTACTAGTTTTAAACAAATCTGAGAGATAACAAGTATCTTTTGTTCTATCCACTCCAAAATTGCTCTGTTGTAAATATTTGCTTAATCCTTAAAAAATTTCATTGGCTTTAAATTTACAAGAATGAAACTTAATAATAATATTGTAATTAATATTATTAAGAACAATATTAATATAATAATATGATAATAGTATAATTGTTATTATAATGAAATGAAGCAAGAGTAATCAAAAGAGAAGGGGGCCCCTCCTAGCAGAGTTTGAGCTCTTCTTTCTGAATGGCGATTCATTATGCATATAATTCTCATGAAATATTTTAAAAAAAAACTGTAAAAACTGGATTTGTTCGGTAATAGTTACCTAAATATTAAAAATATGCCAATGTAAACTAGTGATCATGAATGTGAATCAATTCACCTGCATATTATCTGCTAAAATATTAATTTCTATAACTACTGAGAAGTTGTTTTCAAAGTGTACTGCCTCCATCATTAAGTCTATAATTTTCTGGGAATAAGTAGGTCATTACTTGTAGAGAATTATAGCTCACACAAATTTCTATACTATATTTTAAGGACATACAATGTCAGTAGGAGATTAACACTCAGTTTTCCACATGTGAAATGCTAAGGGATTTTCAAATAATCAGATATAGATGTCTGGATTTTAAGGAAGGAGTGCTGAATGATTTCCCTTCGGTTCGAAAAGTTACTCACAGAAAGTGAACCCAGACCACAAGTGAATTATGAAGAAAGCTGGTAAACAGGGTTGCAATGACATCATGACATCAGCAGCCACTTCTTAGAACGTTATGTTTTATCAAGAAGAATGTAGAACCCATATGATGTCACCTGTGTTGTAGCAACACCATCTGTATTTGGTGAGATTGGTCAGAACTGTTATAGTTCACCCACGAACATGTTGGCAAGATTTAGAAAGGTGTTTTCAAGAGAGAATAGAGAGGTCAGAGAGACCACAGAGAGGAAGAGACAAGCTGGCCCTCAGCCTCAGCATAAATCATCAAGGAAGAAATGGTTCAGAGGATGCTGCATTAAGTTCTGTAAGTTCTGGGCAGGAGAATGAGAACTATTTGGAGAACGTGTGCCAGAGTTTAATCTTCCATTACTGGGGCTCAGGACATAGGAGTATGGGAAGATCTGTAATTTATACTTATTATGTCTTTGAAATGTAAGGATTCTAGAGTAGTAATTTGTCTGTCCCCGAGGCCAGAGATTAGTAGTGTCAAAACTGTATAGCTGGAAGCTCTTCCCTTTCAATCCTACAGGAGGGTAAAGGTAGGTGCATCAAACAGTGAGACCATTGTTAGAAAGAGAGGGTCCACTGAAGTGTGGCCAGCTCAAGGCAGAGTATCTCTCTACCCTCAGTGACTTAATTTTTGTACAGTCCAACATTGCTGTGTGTCTTGAGTTGTAAATGATGTGACTTAATGAGTCTGGTAACCATGTTCTACCCCTGAATGGCTTTTTTAACAATAGCCAAGTGCTTATAGTGACTTGTCAGAATATTTGCTGGTCTCTAAATGACCTGAGTCCTTGTGAAGTATGCCACTACTATCTTGCCTTTTAACCCCAGACCAGTGAACTCCGCAGACAAGTTGAATGCAAAGTCTACTTTTGTTAAAATTTCTAGGAGCCTCTCTTTAGCTACTTCAAAAAGGGCAGAGAACACCAGCTGGCAGAGACACTAATCTGTCATCAGGGAGATAGATGGGTGATATGAGAACCCCAGAGGGGTTATCTAAAGCCTAGGCCAAATTATTTTTGGTGGCACTGAGTTACAGGTGTGCGTTCTTTCTCAAACATTTTCTTACAAAGGAGGGTAATCTGTCTATCCTCTGTCTTGTCACAATGAAATTTATGTTTATTTATCCACAGGGGACTCCAAGGAGCCATCATTCACCCCTGTGATTCTCACAAAAAGGCAGGTGAAGCAGAAGACTGAGAGCATGACCACACAGCTGCAGCTGCTTACTAGTGAGATAAATGCCCTGGAAGATCACCTCATCTCTGTGATTGATACACCTTTGGAATATAGGTATTTACTGTTTCAAATTGTACGGTGAATGTTTTTCACTACAATTTTTCCTTTGATAATTTTATCTATGAAATGAGCTTCTATAAAGGTATCACTTTCAGGTGTAACTTTGTCCATCCTCAGTTCTCTCAATAATTTCCAGTAGCAGAACCTGAAACCTGGGCAGAAGTATGAGGGGACATAGATTATTCTGTTCCTCTGGATGATAACCAGAGTTGTGGCCTGAGTCACATAACTCAGGAATTGAGGCAGTAGTATATGTGTTCCAGAATGTATTTGAAGAGATCTTGTCAAGTGGTGGCTACTGTGAGCTGTAACTTGCTGTAATTTTTCACTTGCCTGGCAAGAGTTTTTGTGTTTTACATGTTCCAAGTACCATCTGGAAAGGCCTGGGTCCTCATCTAAGTATGTTACTTCAAGATTTGACTAATTCATGTGGCTCTTAGTCCACTCTGAGATGATACAACTACATACATTTATTTAGGGTCATATTGAGAATATCCTCTCTTCTCTTTCAATCTTTCTCTCTGTCCCTTTCTCTCTCCAACCTGGTTCTGTATTTATGCACCTATGTGTTTGTGCATGCATCTCTATCAAGACTTCAATAAGTAGGTCCATGATTTCATATGAAAAGTCATTTTTATCACATTTTCTAGTTGAAGTCTATACTGCAGATTGACAAGTTTATTGTAAGCAGAATTGTAGAATGCAGTTTACCAATGTGCTCACAGAGACACTACCTAGCAATGCCTTTGGAGATTTTATAAACCTGTCATGTTATTCAGTTCCATTGACCCACAAGAATATGAATTTCTACTCATAACTGCATAAATATTATCATAGTTTTTTGCGCCCAGACCTATGGTAGACTCATGTGAATTCCCTGCCAAGTTCACTGAGGAGGTCTCCTGAGGGAGCTCAGTAAGACTCAGCTGCTTCTCTCTGAACACTCAACTTCTGCTGATTTGGGATCATGCTAGCAAGTTTAAACACCAGGAACTCCTAGAAAATAGAAGCTAAATATGACATCTCGTGGGATCCCGCAGACTAGAATATGCCTCGAATTGATATACATTTAGAGGATTATGTTCATAAAGTCTTTTGCTTTGTGGGTCAGGCCCTGCCACAAGCCAAGTCAATTCTATAAGAAGATCAAGTCTGAGCATAAAAAAATCTTGGCAGACCTACAAAGTTTGAAGATTGAGAATACTGAGGACTTGGAGAATATCAGTGATAAAACACAGGAGCTAAGATTTTACTGGTAAGTGTTTGTCTTGGTGGTGACAGAATTGTGGAATGACCACTTCTGACTTTATCTCTAGACTGCAGAGTCTATAACTCTGCTTCTAGCTTATGTGCTTCTTAGCAAGAAGCTTTAGAAAGCAGATTTAGGAAATGTGGCAATTTACACAATCTTGCTAAGGGTTATATTGATTGTGAGCTCTTCTTCCCATCATATTGCCATACTCAGTAGCATCTAGTACAGGGACTATTAGACTTCCTGGTGCCATGACCTTGTTTTTTTTTTTTCAATTCATCAGTGTTTGAATAACCCTAACTATAAAACAGTGTTTGTAACTATTTTATAGCTGTGATTTGCTATTGTTATGAATTGTTTTACCAACTCTGATATGCAGAGTATCAAAAATCTGACTCTTGTGAAAGGGACATTGGATGCCATGTGTTTAGTACACATATGTGGACAGCCAATAGTCTTAATACAAGAGTATTTACATCTTTAAGAGGCATATAGGGCAGGGGCTGATTGATGTAGGAACTGTACTCCCCTGTGTCTTTTACTGCCACTACCTGCTGATGTTTCTTCATTATCAACAACAGATTAGGACAGGTCAGGAACTGATCTTGTTTTTGAAGGTACTTGGATTTCTGATACTCTTGGGTAACTTAGAAATAGGTATAATTTTTCTGGGAATAACTGTTCACTAGTTTTGTCCTTAAATGACTATGAGGGAGCTTGCTTAGATCTTATGGCAAACCTGGGATGGAACTTGTTCTCTGAGACATGGAGTCAGGTGGTATAAGGAGACTTGCAAAGGTTTATTATGCCTATGATGTTTCCAGTGATCTCCAGAGCCGGCTAGAGATGGAGCAGAATCAGCTAAATAAAGAGGTGGACAGGCTGACAAAGGAGAAGCAGAAACTTCTGGATGATTGGGATCGACTCAAGTACTACTTGGTGGACTTGAAAGTAGTATGTAAACGTCAAGAACAGACCACAGGATTCCAGGACCAGCAACAGGAGGTAGGGACAGGCAGCTGCCTCACTGTGTGATTCAGCTCCATTTGATCATGTAATATTAGCATAGCTAGCCATCCACTCACTGCAATTTGCCTCATCAACTTACTTATCCACAGAGCCATCTATTTATTCACTTAATGAGATACAATTGATCATTCCTGTGTCTGTGCTTCAGTATGTCTAACAAGAAAGTCTTCAGTGAGAATCCAAAACTGGCAAACAAACCCTGCTGCTTTGTTTAAAGCTGCAGTCTGAAGCATGGGACAGGGTAATCCCATGTCACTCAACTATCTTTTTGCTATAGAATGAGAGGATTGCTATACACAATCTTATGTGAGTGAATTGAAGAGTGAAACTTCTCATAGCACGTCCATATAATCTGTCCAAGCAGAATATGCTTCTGTAGACAATTTTAGTCCATATATATGTGTATTTCTAATCTTTCTTTGTGCTCTACATTTTTCTTTCTATTTTCAGCCTGATAACCTCCCTCGAGTTGAGTGATACAGCATGTGCACATGGGTCAGTGTATGATGTACCTCTCAGCCCTGAGCTTTGCATGCACATGTGGCTGTGAAATTCTGTGGTGAGTGCCGCTCTGGGGGCTAGCCAACCATGGACCAGGCAGGAAGCAACCTAGGCCCTGCAGAAGACTGGGAACTGCTGCACTCTGCACAACCTGGGGACTATGCACAGCCTGGATGCCAAGTAGCTGGACAAGGGGCTGTGGTCCAAGATGGAGACACCAGATCCAATTCGAAGCAAAACACTAAATTCTACAATAACAGACTCGTACAATTAGTGATAATACAAATACCCATATCAGAAGGCCAGTGGTATAGGGGCACCAACCAGGGCAGGAAGCACTGGCCCACACATTCAGGTCCAGACAAGCATATGAGTCAGCAGCTCTGAGGGATGTGGAGTCAGAAGTTTCCTGAAATCCTAAAGCTGCTGGAGAGCAAGGGAGCACAGTTTTTTTAGAGGGCCCCCAGCCATTTTAACTAGACCTGAGAGCTCAGGTCAGCCAGGAATCTTTTATATTTATTTTATTTATGTTTTCAATTAAGAATAAAATTGTGATGTTTCTCCTTGTGTCCCCTTGTTCATACTCTGATGCTGATCTGGACATGGGTCTGAGTTTCAAAGGCCTCAGTCTTTCTCTGATGATGAAGTTTAATCTGGAGGCAGGGCCCGGCCATGTGAATTGTCTTCTTTTAGGGGTCGCTGGAGGAGCCCCCCTCACAGCTGTAATACCTAGAATCTGTTTGCTAGCAAGAGTCTGAGATCAGACCCTTGGGTAGTACTCTAATATCTGAGAAGAATTCTCCAGACAGGCAGCACAGGAGCTAGAATCTGCTCACCTGTGACTCTTCTATGGACACTAGACTAAGGGGACTCTTATATGTTATATTGTGAGCCTAGCCTGGCCCATGGCTATTGACCAGACTAGCAATGGGAATAAACACACTTTGGCATCCAATATTGCCCAGATTATTTAAATGTAATATATCATCTCTTGAGTTAAAGGCCAGAGACATGCTTCCACATATAATTCTAGCATAAGGAAAGTTGATACAGGAATTACAATTGCTGGCTGGAGAAAGAAATGTAAGTTAGGAGAATGCAGAAGTTCTTCCCTTTGCATTCATGCCCAGTCAGTCTGAAGACTCTTGGAGATAGGATGTATTCCTCTTAGCCCAAGGAGTTGAATGGGTGAGAAATGGCTATGAATTGTTCCCTGTCTTTCTGATAGTTCAGCTTTTCTCCAATATCTGCCTCTGGGTTTTATCATTATAGTAAAGAGAATTTGCAATACCTGTCACTGAGACAGTTACTCTGAGTCACTGAATTAGATGGCACAAGATGGAGAGCTATGCTGATGCTAGGTTGTATTGACTGGTCTGAGTAGATCCAGGAGATCTGTCATCAGAACAGGTTATCTGCTTAAGCTCTTAGTGGAATATTTAGGTGCTTTGAGCTTTTGTCATCTGAGGGTTGACAATTCCATTTTCCAATACTTAAAGGACTTGTAATAGGTCACTAAGAATTTGTTACTTTCCACGTAGGAGCTACGCCATCCCAACTTTTTCCTAATGAGAGCAAAACAAGTTCCTGTTTTACTGAATTTGTTTACATAAACTTTACGAGCCTAATCATAGAGGAGCACACTTACCCCTGGTATTTTATTTCTTTACTTTACAATTTTATCTTTTTCTCTTTCTTGCTATCTTTTCCTAAGAGAACTGGCCCTCAGCTGTAATTTCTACCTAGTGAGATTCATGAGACATTTCAGAGGAAGATAAGAATTGTGCAGGTTGAGTTCACAGACAGCTGGAGTAGAGGGACATACTCTAACAGATGCTCATTATACTTGAAGAAAAAAAAGGGATATCACCTTAGGTGGATCTGGTTAAAGAGGAGAACAGGGGTAAGGGAACAGGCTGTTTGAGAAAGAATTAAGATAAAATGCATATGTGTGCAATACAATCCATTAATGATATAGCTCATAATTGCTAAGACATGGAACAAAGGAAATGTTCCTTCATTGCTAGTTTTAATACAAACTTGTACGACCTCCTTGAAAATCAATATGTTGGGTTTCTCAGATTGATGCAAAATTATAAGATTAATAATATTTTCTGAATTCCAGATCCAATCCATAAAGGTTTATCTATTGCCATTTTAGAATCAACAATCTCCCAACATCACAGAACACTATCCTCTATAACTCTATAACATATAAAACACATCATACCATATTAAAGCAGCATAGTAACACATTTGTAACATAATTCATAGGTGTAAATTAATATGTAAAATAGTAGTGGTATGTAAATATTCCTAAACATTCAAATTCCTTATTTCTGTTAGTGTGTGAGTGTCTGTGTGTGTGTCTGTGTGTGTATGTGTGTGTTTATAGGACCATCTATCCTGGAAATATCTACTACATTAATTGTGGTATTTTATTATAAGTGTTAATAGGAAACTCACTAAGCTGACTGTACCAATAGTGCAACATTTTGAGTAGTTTATTCTTAAGATTGTAAATTATCATAAAATATTTTTGGAGTGAGATAAATAATGATGTAAAAGACCCCTCAATGAAAGCAATAGCAATTTACTAAATTTTCTTGTCATTAAGAACTAAGTAAGATAAGTAATAGGGGTGCTGTACACTAATAAAGTACATTTAGGAGCCAAGCCCTCTCTATTTAGCAAGCATAACACCATCTTGCTGCAGGCTCTGTCTTGGATATTGTTTGAATACTGAATCTGTATATTAGACTATATTATTAAAACCCATGTTTTATAATAACATACATAATGGGAAAAGATATTTTATAATGATTCATTCAGTAAAGAGATAATAATTAAAATATATAAAAATCCAAAAAAATTCAAGAATTTGACCCATTTTAAAAAAATGGGGTACATATGAAAAAATATTCTGCCAGGGAACCCCTACAGCTGATTAACACCCTTAGCAATGTAGTAGAGTATAAGATTAACTCAAATAAATCAGTAGCCCTCCTGTTCAGAAAATACAAAATGTCAAATAAAAAAATATGGGAAACATCATTTGTTATAATAGCCACAAATAGCATTAAATATCTTGGAGTGACTATAACCAATGAAGTAACAGATCTATTTGACAAAAATTTTAAATTACTGAAAAAAGAAATTGAAGAGGATATCAGAAAAAGGAAAGATCTCCCATGTTCCTGAAAAGGTAGGATCAACATAGTAAAAATAGCAATTCTACCAAAAGCAATATATGGATTCAATGCACTATCAAATCAAAATCCCAACACAGTATTTTGCGAAACTTGAAAGAACGATACTCAACTTCATTTGGAATAACAGGAAAGCCAGGATTGTCAAAACAATTTTGCTCAAATAAGAACCTCATGAGGCATCAACATACCTGACTTCAAGTTTTACTATAGAGCTACAGTAATAAAAATAGCCTGGTAGTGGCATAAAAGTGGAATTGTTGTTCAACGGAATCAAATTGAGGATGCAGGCATTAACCCAAAAATTATGAACAACTGATCTTCAACAAAGAGGTCCAAAATATCAAATGGGAAAAATATAGTCTTTTTAACCAATGGTATTGGCATAGCTGGTTGGTAGTGTTTAGAAAAATGCAAATAGATCCAAGCCTGTCACCCTGCACAAAATTCAATTCTAAGTGCATCAGAGACATCTAAGTGCATAAACCCAGCCACACTAAACTTGATAAAAAAGAAAGTAGGAAATAACTTCCAACAAATTGGCACAGGTGACCACCTCCTAAATATAAAACCAGTGGCACAGACACTAAGAACAACAATCAATAAGTGGGACCTCCTGAATCTGAGAAGCTTATGTAAAGTCATGTAAACTGTCAATAAGACAAAAGGACAGTCTACAGAATGGGAAAAGCTTTTCATCAACCCTACAAGTGTCAGAGGACCAATCACTAAAATATATAAAGAACTCAAGAAACTAGATCCCAAAACTTGGAATAACACATTCAAAAAATGGGGTTCATAACTATAAAGAGAATTCTCAGGAAAAGTATTACAAATGGCTGAAAGGCACTTGAAAAAGTGCTCAACTTTTTAGCCATCAAAGAAATGCAAATCAAAACAACTTTGAGACATCACCTGACACCAAGACACAGGTTACAGCTGTAGAGCAAGGGGAACACTCCTCCATTGTTGGTGTGAGTGTAAGCTTGTTCAGCCACTCCAGATTGGACTTTGGAATTTTCTCAGAAAACTGGGAAACAATCTCCCCAAGGATCCTGCAATACCACTTCTGGGTATATACCCTAAATTTACACATACACACTCCTAAGACATTAGCTCAACTATGTGCATAGCAGCATTATTCATAATAGCATGAACCTGGAAACAACCTAGATGCCCCTCAACTAAAGAATGGATTATCAAACTGTGGTACATCTACACGATGGAGTACTACTCCTCAGTAAGAAAATGAATGGATGGATTTGGAGAATATCCTCCTGAGCGAGGTATCACAAACACAGAAATATAATAAGGGAATGTACTCACTCATTAGTGGTCTCTAAACAAACAAAACAAAACAAAACAAAACAAAAAAACAAAAATCAAAGCATGTCCAAGCTGCAAACTACAACCACTTAACAGCTTAGGATGTGAAAAACCTTGGACTGACACCTTGGATCCCATTCCCTCCAGAGGAACACCTGACTCAGTCTTGATATTGGGGTGAGGAAACTAGATCTGCCAGGAGTGGATGCTGAACTTAGCCATATTGGGACCTTGGAAACTCCTGCCTATGATAGGAGATAAGGAGATGTGGAGAAAGAGAGTGACTGGAGGGGTTAGGAGAGGAAAAGGACCTTGAAGAAGAATATACACAGATAGAAAATGTGACTTTATTCAAAATAAAGGAAAAGTAAAAGAATTATTTATCATTAATGAGAGCAAATAACAAATGAAATAATCTCTAAATAAACCACATTAAAGTTTAATATAAAAAGAAACAGTTAAATAAAACCAACAAATCAAAATAAAAAATAAGAATCATAAGAAACACACGCATTCTAGAAACGCAGAATCAATAATCATACCATACAAGTAAAACTCAGGAAGTTAAATGTCTACACAGAGCACTATGAGACAAAACAAAACTAAATACCTCCCAAATTGAGTTAAGTCTGTGTTGACCACATACTGCTGGTCATAGACCTGTTTTGTGTGGTTTATATAATCATTGGAACTCTATTTTAGAAAATTAATTTTTCCTTTGCATGTGATTGTCAACAGGAGACAGCCACCTGGTTAGGAATCAGAGGTCATATATACTCCATACTCAGTGCTGGTCCATCTGCTTTAGCCCTGTGAAGGACCTGTGCCTGCTGACTCAGGCTCTGTGTTCATAGTTATGTTGTCTTTTTGGGATAGAAATTATTATTACTCACCCCCTCTTGCTCTTATTATCTTCCCTCTTTTCTTCTTTGGGGTTCTCTTAGCCCTGAAGCAAGGTGTTGGTCAGAAAGAGACACTCATTTAGCACTGAGTATTCCAAAATCTCTCACTCTCTGCACATATTCTTGTAATGGATTTAAGTATTTATTCTAATCAATGTAGGTGGAAGCTTCTCTGATGATGGCTGAGTGAGATCCTAATCTGTTTGTATAACAGAGTTTCTTAGAGTCATTTTATAGCTATATTCCTTCAGCAAAAAAATACTATTTGATTGTACCCTAAGCCTTTGGCATATAGATTCTCTGGTTTCAGGCACTTGAGCAATGTAAGTGATGGAAAACGGTGATCTAAATATATTATGTAAAAAATAATCTTAGAAAGAAATGAAGAGGGTGATTATGAGTATATTAAAAATGAATGAGAACACAGCTAAGGTGCTGAAGGGAGAAAATAATCAATAAAGAATTTGAAAACTTAATTAAAATACTTGGGGTAAAACTGAAATCCTTGAGATGAATATTCAAATAGATCAAATAAAAGCTTAAAAACAAAACCTCCATAATAGCATGGGACATAGAGAGGAAAGAGGGCAGATGAATTACTATTTTAGACAAGGTAGAATAATTGCTACATTTAGTCAAGGACACTAAATTATAAATGTGTTAATGGAGTATGTGAAAGAATTGTGAAGCACCATGAAAGAAATTTGGTAAATTACAGGAATATGAGAAGTCTATACCAAAGTCATAGAAAATATTTTGAAAACACTCATAAAATATCTAACATCTAGGTCAAGAGAAGTATGTCCAGGTACCAAGGCATATTTAAAACTAAGCAGAATCAGAAAACAAGTGTCTCACATCCTTCTAAAGTAAAACACGAACTATGTAGAGCAACAAAAGTACATGGAGATGAGTCCCCTTATTGGGTGTCTAGTGCAGAGTTGTCATTCTCGAAAGCATATACACACAATCAACAAAAAATGAGCCCAGCAGGTTCTATTTATATACATTTCTCATACATTGTTATATAACAAATATAAGAAAAGAAAAATAATCTGTCAAGTTGAGAATGGAAGGTGTCAAGAGAGTGTAACTTGTAGGAGCTAGAGAGAGGAAAGGGCACAAGGTAGTGATATAATTCTATTTCAATTAGAAACAACAAAATTTAAATAAAATAAAGCTTATGATGAAAAATTAAAAGTTATAGATGAAGAAATAGGACCATCAGTATGATAGATTGCCGCTTAATGGACAATTTAATACCAAAAGTCTCCATATTCTGAAAGACCACAGTTGTCAATCCAGACATTTATGTTCATCCAATCCATCTACCACGACTGAATTAGAAGTGAAAATTCTATGATAAAGGAAGGGCCAAAGGAATTTAGAATCAACAAGGCAGGCAGCATTAGACAAAATACAAACATTAATATTTCAGACAAATGGGCAAGGGAAACATAAAAAAATAGTGTGCTAAGGAGGTTTTAAGCAAATGAACATTAGCAAAAGAAGAACAAAAAATCAAAAAATGATGTGACTTGATGAATAATTTACTGTAATAATACTGATTGTCAGTGCTATCACTTCTCCAACAAAAGACAGAATCCAACATTTTAATAGGAAACATGATACTTTAATTTACCTCCTCCAAGAACTATATTGTACCTTAAAAGGGAGAAACTAGATCAGGGTAAAACAATGAAAGATATTATTCCAGGCAGATATTAGTAGGAAGAGGCATTTTGATTTTAATATGTGACATATGTTCTATAAAGGTAGTGTGCCATCTCCTTCTACGAATAAAATACAATGAAAAATCAAGAAAAAATAGCAAATTTAAGTGAAAAAGCTTTAAAATGGCAAAGCATTCAGCCTTGAACTCCATGTCTAGTCTAGCTACTTGGAGCTCGATGGCTCTGGAATGACTGTTGGAACCATGCACAGGACTGAACTAGACACTCTGAATGTGGATGATAGTGTGTGGCTTGAGAATATTGTGGGGACATTGGCAGTGGGATTAGGGTCTATCTCTAGTCAATAAACTGGCCTTTTGAAGCCCATTCTCTATAAGGGGATACCTTGCTCACCCTTCATATGGTGAATGGTTTTAGTCCTGCCTCAACTGGATATGCAGTCTATATTGAGTCCCTGTGGGAGTCCTTACCCTCCCTGAGAAGTGGATGAGGGGTAGGGTGGGGAGAAGCTGGAGGCTAGTAGGAGGAGGGGAGGGAAGGGGAACTGTGGTTGGTGTGTAAAATTAAAAGAAGAAAACCTTTAAATAAAGAAAAAAAAACTTTAAAAAAAAGAATAGTAAGAAATAGTTTCCTTTAGGGTTTGGTCCTGGAAGGTTAGTCTCTGACTCATGTGTATATAGGTAAGATAAAGTGGACTCAGTGAACTATTTAAAGAGACAAAATGTGAAATATGAAATAGATGATGATACATCTGAAAAAAGTAGAGGAGGATGGGGATGAATATGATAAAAATATATTGTAGTACACATGAAATTTCTGTTACTTTTAAAATGACATAAAAATGTGAAACAAGGATTGAGGCTTGGTGGTACAAGCCTTTAATCACAGCACTCAGGAAACAGAAGTAGGCATATCTCTGAGTATGAGGCCAGGCTGATCTTCAAAGTAACTGGAGGATAGTCAGGACAAAAAATAGAAATCCTATATCAAATTAAAATATACATATAAATATAATTTTATTTCATTATCATTTTACATATATATACACATACATATCACAATGCAGTGAAGAGCATAGATTCAGTTTGTGTAGCACACACATTATCACTCACAACTACCTGTAACTCCAATTCCTGGGGATCTAATGCCCTCTTCATTGTGTATTAATATATCACTTTTGAGGACAATTTTATAAGCTTCTTAGAATGTGAGCTGTTTAGTTTTTAGATATTTAGAATATATTTTACATTTTATCATTTCAATTTATGTCACATAACATTTGGTTTATTTTAAGAGTAACTTGTAGTAATAAGAATATGGTGTGTTAAAAGACCAAGAGATACAATGTTTTATAGTAATTAATTTTTAGTTTTAAGACATAGATGTTTCTAAAATATATTATTATTATAAAAGAGTACCTCATTGTGCCCATTTTTCATTGAATTCAGCCTAATTTGTTGGGACTTCATTTCAAAAATATTTCCAAAAGAAAATTGTTCATCAGAAAATAAACACAATAAAATTAACATAGATGGCAGTTCTATTATGTCAGTAGATTTAAAATTTTAAACATTTATTAAAAATAGAAGGTAAAAGTATTTCAAAATGAACACAATAATTTTTAAAATTAAAAAAAAATTTTAAGTAACTCAGTAAATTCAAAATAAAACAAAAAAGAGATAAAATGATATGCCATATATATGCAATATCCTGTGCTTCTCATTGAAAGGGCCATACACTTGAAATCTGAATCATAGCAAGCAAGAAAGTTTATCTTAATGTCCATGTCACTGTGGGTGAAATATGTAAAGCTTGATTGCAGTAATAGACAGAAACACCCTTAGCCTCCATTCTGACAATTTTTAGCTTGAAAAATGTCTTTGGCCCACTGCCATTGAACCTCTCAGGACCCACAGATTCTCAGTTAGAAGCTTCATTGATAAGGAGCTATGGCAGCTAGGCTGGCTTCTTGTGGTACCAATTCAATTTAGTATCTCATCATGGATGCTAGTTAATAAACTAGCAGGTCCTCTGAAAAAAACATCAAGCACTATTAACTGCTGAGCCATCTATCAACCTCAGGAGAAATATTTATACTCCAAAATATAACAAAAAAAATTTACTAAGAAAACTTGTGAGATCTCAACAAATAATTTTTCTTGCTTTTAAGAAAAACAACTAGGGTTTTTGCTGGACCAACATGGGAGGTTAGGAATAACTCACATAAATGTCTTCTGCCCACCCCTTGTGTGTCATGGAATACAAACCCACACATGAAAATGCATAGTAATAAATAAATAAATGAGGAAATATTATTTTACTGAATTAAAATTGCTGAAGAAAATGTTATTTATATTTAATTTATATAAAACTAGTGAGATCAAATTCACCTGTGAAATATCAGTAGGTATAAATAGCAGGAAGCCAACCCTCCATTTCAAATTTTCTCAATCAATATTTTCTATGAAATTTATTTTAATATCTATTACTTTCACATTTTATGAAAAATATTGAATTCAGAAAGAAGTTAAAGACTTCCTGGAATTCAAAGAAAATTAATCCATAACATGCCTAAACTTATGGAACACAATGAAAGCATTGCTAAGAACAAAGTATATATTATGAAGTACCTACAAAAAATTTGGAAAAAATTTCATATTATAGACTTAATAGTACACCCAAAAACTCTAGTACAATAAGAAGCAAACTCATCCAGAAGGAGTAAAAGGCAGGAAAGAATCAGGGCCAAAATCAATAAAATTGAAACAAAGAGAAAAAAAAAAGAATAAAGGAAACAAGAAGTTGGAGAAAATCAACGAGATATACAAACCCTTTCCAAACTAACCAAAAGACAGACAGAGAATACTCAAATTAATAAAATCAGAAATTAAAATAAGGACAAAACAACAGGCACACAGAACTAAAAACAATTAGGTCATACTTCAACAACTTGTACTCCTCAAATTAAAAAAAAAAAAAAAAAAAAAAAAAGAAATGGACAGTTTTCTGGACAGGTACCACTTGCCAAAAATAATAAGACCAGATAAATGACATAAATAAACCTATAACCTCTAAGAAAAAGAAGCATTTATTAAAAGATTTACAAACAAACAAACAAAAAACTCAGGGCCAGACAGTGTTACAGCACAGAATTCTAACACAATTTAAAAAAAAATTAATACTAATGCTCCTTAATCATTTCACCCTGTGTTTCAGAGTGCCTTTGTTATTGGCAACTTTCATGTTTGGATCTCAAAGGATACTTTTTCCTGATACCTATGATCAGTGTGTAATCTATGACACCAAGGCTACTACTGTCTCTTTTGTTGTGGACTCTGATATAACAGAGTTTAACTGACAGCAAGTAGCATCCAACAGGAAGTTCATTTCTTCTTAAATTGATACTGCAAATACACTTAAACAGAACATAAAAACTTATATTAATAAAGAAGCATAAGTACTTAAGGTTGATATTAGAATAGAGGGGAGACAGAGGAGAGGAAGAGCTAAAAAGCAAATCATAATATAATTATAATATATCTCCTGATATTTTATCCCTGTATATCCTTGTAGAAAACTCTTTGCTTTCCCAAATACTGACATATGTATGTATTACTTGTTGTTATATACATGTGTGTATGTGTTAATACCTGTGAGTAAGCAAATATATTAGTAATAAATATATTCTTAAGTATATATTTAAAATCTGCACTATATATATATATATATAATATATATACACACACACATATAATGTTACTTGTGTCTATGTTTCAAGGCTGATAATTTGGTGCTACATAGCAAATTGGTGTATTGTTATTTAGAAAAGACTATTTGTCAAACATCTCGGATTCCTTAGCTAGCTAGCTACTGGCACTCTTTTCAATACAAGGAGGCCATAACAAAATCAACAGTCAAACAAAATGTAGAATTGTGGAGCCTAGAACCATGCAATAAATCCACAATGATATGTAAATACTCAAAGCACAGGATCATTAAAGGGTACAAATAGACCCAATAATGTCACCTTAAACAAAACTTAAATGCAAGAGGATCAAAGACTTCAACATAAACCCAGCTACACTGAACTTGATAGAAAAGAAAGGGGGAAATACTATTCCATGCATTGGCACTGGTGATTACTTTTTAAATATAACACCAGTAGCACAGACACTAGGAACAACAATCAATAAGTGTGACCTCCTGAAACTGAGATGCTTCTGTAAGGACAAGGACACAGTTAATAAGACAAAATGACAGCCTACAGAATGGGAAAATTTTTCACCCACCCTACAAGTGAAAGTGAATTGATCTCTAAAATATATAGAAAACTCAAGGAACTAGAGCCCAAAATCCTTAATAAACCAATTAAAAAATTGGGTTCAGAACTAAGGATCAATTCTCAGGAGAAGATTTACAAATAGCTGAAAGGAACATGAAAAGTGCTCAACATCTTTAGCTATCAGAGAAGTGCTAATCCAAACAATTTTGAGAAACCACCTTATACCTGTCTGAATGGCTAAGATTAAAAACACAGATGACAGCCTATGCTGGAGAGGATGCAGAGAAAGAGGCACACTCCTTCATTGTTGGTGGGAGTGTAAACTTGTTTAGCCACTTTGGAATGCAGTATGGCAGTTACTTAGAAAATTGGGAATCCATCTCCCCAAGGATCCAGCAATACCACTACTGAGCATATGCACTGAAGATGCACATTCTCACCCAAATGCTCATGCTCAAATATGTTCATAGCAGCATTATTTATAATAGCAAGAACCTGGAATCAGCCTAGATGCTCACCAAGTGAAGAATGGCTTAACAAACTCTGGTACATCTACACAATGGAGTACTACTCAGCAGTAAGAAAAAATGATATCCTAAAATTTGCAGGCAAATGGACAGATTTGGAGAATACCCTCCTGAGAAAGGTCTCACAAACCTAGAAGGATAAACAGGGGATGTACTCATTAATTAGTGGACTTTAAGCAAAAACATTATTTTATTGAAAGATGATGAGTGAAGGAAGTGATTTAAAACATGCACATGCATGTGTGCACGCACACACGCAAACACACACACACACACACAAAAAAAATGCATACAGGTGAATACAGACTTTATCTGTGTCATAATATGAAATTCTTTAAAAATACTTTTGCATATGTGAAAATTTAATTTGTATGTTTGTAAGAACATTTTGCACATACCTGGTGTCTTTAGAGTCCATAAGTTAACCTCCAAAAGTGAAGTGAAAGATAGTGCTGGGTCACCATTTGATTAGCAAGAATCAAATCCAGGACCTCATGAAGAGCATTAGGTACTCTTAGTCAATGGTTGTTATATCCAGATCGATAATGAACTTTTAAATATATTATCTCCAGTTTCCACATAAAATCAATGGAATCCAACTAATATTTCTGAGATTCTCTAAACTTGATCAATTCAGTCCAGAATTTGTGTAGAAAAACCAACAACAGCAAAACTAGGAAAATGTAAAGCCCAGAAATATGGTATTATATCATTTCACTTATCCTCTTTTAATAAATTATAGTAATTAAGTCTGTGTATATTCTATATGCACAGATAAACACATACAATAATGAAATTTTAAAAGAACAAGAGGAAGTAGATCTTACAAAATTACAACAAAACAAAAAGGAAACTACTTGTGAAGATAGTTGTGTATCTTATGTTTGAGTTTGATTTTGTTTGTAAAACTAGCCTATGGAATATCAATTGTCCAATGATACCACTTCTGGAGGCATATTCAAAAGAGAATTTTACACTCTATATTTGTATATAAACATATCTACATTGCATTATATATAGAGGATTGAAAGTCAGATAAGGGTGTTTAACATTTATTTGATATTTGTAAGCTGATTAGAGGACAAAGGAGCAATAAAAATCCTATGTGAACTGCTAAAGACAGCAGAGAGTATCTACACCCATGGCTGCAATTTCAACGCACAGCAGATCATGGTTAGACGCTTCTTCTTTCTCTGACACATGTGGTATAACTTTGGTGAAAAAAATACAGAACAGGAATTCTTGTTACTGTCAGCTTTTCTCAATAGAGTTCCCCTCAATTTATATGCTGGTACTGGAAAGGATAATTTAGTGTATTTAAATGATGTATGGTTCAAATATCCTCAGAAGTTTCTACTCTTCCCCCAGTTGGGGATATAACTCAGACTCTTCCCTGGAAATGGCTGTGCCCTCTGTTAAGGGTAAAAAACCATTGATACTCTTTATTTATGGAGATAAAGATACATAGGGGTCAGAAATGATTGTATAGCCTATTTTAACAAAACAAACAACTCCATGGTAGATTTTATAAAAGCACTGAGACAGCTGAGAGACAGTTTCAGGGAATGAATCATGATCAGGAAGAGTTGAGGGTGCCTTGCCTCTCACTTCTGCTTTCATGGAGGTTTATGTTATGACTTGTATCACTGTGGGAGGAGTATCATAACTTTGTTGACAGTAATAAGTTGCAATGTCTTCAGGCTTCAGGCTGCTGATGGTGAGAGAAAAATCTGTCCCTGACCCACTGCCACTGAACCTCGATGGAACCCCATCGGCCAATCTATTTGTGTAATAGATGAGGAGCTGAGGAGCTTTCCCTGGTTTCTGCTGGTACCAGTGTAAATAATTGCTAATGCCCTGACTGGCCCGACAATTCAAAGTGACTCTGTCTCCCAGAGATGCAGACAGGGAGGATGGAGACTGGGTCATCTGGATGTCACATCTGGCACCTAGAAATGGAGAAATAATAAATATCCACATAGTTAAGCATGATAAGAGCAGACTTCCCCCAAATGCCAGTAAAGACTAATGACTGTTTAACATTAAAATTCCAATTTAGTCCTTTTATAACAAACCTGGAATCCATAGGAGCAGTAGCCCAAGAAGCTGTGCTGGGGCCCTCATGTCCATGCTGAGTCCTGACTACAATGACAACTGCACTGGTTGTGACAGGTATATGAAGAAGTCCTCAGGGCTGTGCATTGGGTACATGCAAATCATTGTGAACAAATTAAAGCTGAACATAGCTGCAAGGCTTACTTAAGTCAGTTACTGAGCATAAGTCCTGTGCAGCCAGATTCCTAAGGTCATATCACATATATGCCTATAGAGGATTCATTGATTTTTAAGGTTTTTAAAATTATAGATGATATTTTGGAGATTTCCTTGAAAATATTACTGTACATAAGGGCTTTTCTGAATAATATATTTCAAAGTTTAATCGTTGGTAATATAGACAAATATTTGACTGTTAATGAATATACAACCGAGGAAGAACTATTAAATCCTTAACTTGCTCATGTAATTCTTTTGGATTATAAAAAATACTGTGTTCTTACAAACTATTTGTTAGTTGGGAGTGGACATTTCTATCAATCAAAAAAATAACTTATTAGGACCATTTGTATTTTATTCTTTATCATATGTCACATTGCAACCATCATCCCTCTTTCCATTCCGTTTCCCATTCTCTTCCTCCCACCTCCTTTCTTTCTTAGGTCCATCACCCCTGCATCTCAATAAAAAAAAAATCAAGACTTCCAGACCAAAGGGTAACATGCTACAATAAGACCAGGCACTTAGCACCACATCAAGGCCAGACAAGGCAATCCAGTAGGAAGGAAAAGTTTTCACAGGCACAAAAAATGTCAGAGATAGTCTTACTAACAAAGTATTTTTTTATCATTTTATTGATTTTAGTTTATTATTCATCATAAGGAATAGTTCTTACCTATTAATTAGGTAGGTGTAATTATGATATCAGTTATACTGTGTCTGTTTTAAAAGACTTATGTAAAAATCCATGGGACATGTTCATTATGTTCAATTTTTCCTTGACTCTTTTTCTTTTTTATTAATTTAAAAAGTTTTTTTCCTCCTATACTATTGCTCCCCCTCACTTCCCTTTTCCCAGTTTCTCCCAGTCCTCCCTTACCCTCTGAAAACAAATTAATTTTAAGACACACTGGAAAGATGTATTGTTAGAATTGGAGATTAAAACAATTGACTAAGTAAATTATATATCTTTGTTGCAGGGCAAGAAGAAATGGAAAAGAGATAGAGAGAAAGACAAGACCTTTCAGTAAGCCAGGGAGTCCAGGAAGTAGCTAAGTGAAAGATGGAGAAAAGAAAATTTAGACAGCTATGAGAAAGCCAAAGAGTAAATTGGAGCATGATTAGGAAAGAGACAGAAAGAGAAAGGGCAATTTAAGCTTTTCTTAGCAGCTAAGAAAAGATGGCAGAAACTCCCTGGAGAGATCTGTAGGATCCTTTTCCATAGGCAGTCTGGGAAGAACAAAAGTACATAGAGAGACTAAGAAACAGGCCCCCCTTCTGTGTTCTACTTGTTCATGTCTTCTGTTCTTATCAGTCATATAGGCTTTCAACAGTCTCAGAAAAAAGGCCAAATGCCCCAGTCTTACTATTGAAACTGAGAAGTCATTGATAATCAAGGTAAATCTACAAAATGAGCTTTTTTATCCAATTTGCATAAATGAATCTCAGTAAAGGAAAATAAGTATTGTTCAGAAATATGCAGCTTTTTGAGAAAATTCAATCATTAATAAGGACTAACATTTTTAGAAAACAAATATAAAATGTCTTCTTTACATCAACATTGAATGAAAATACCATCATTGTAAATCTCTGGGTTACTGAGGTGGGCACTGAGTACTCAACTAATTTCTTTTTTTTTTTACTTTCTTTTCTTTTTTTGTTATTATGAACAAAGAAGACACACATTCTATCTTTGTATACTCTTATTCAAGGTCCCTTCCTCCTCCAACCACATCAGGTCATTCTCTCTTCTCCACAACTCCCCCCCACACTCTGAGCAGAAGAAATCACTGAAGAAAAAAGTTGAACAGGATATCAGAAAATTGAAACCTCTCCCATGTTCCTGGATAGGTAGGAACAACGTAGGAAAAATGCCAGGTCTACCAAAAGCAATCTACATATTCAATACACTGCCCATCAAAGCCTAACACAATATTTTTTGGACCTTGAAAGAACAGTAATCAATATCATCTGGAATAACAGGAAAATTGGATTGCCAAAACAATTTTTCTCAACAAAAGAACCTCAGGCGTCATCACCATCCCTGACTTCAAGTTATACTGTAGAGCTACAGTAGCAAAAACAGCCTAGTACTGGCATAAAAACAGACTTGTGGATCAATGGAATAGAATTGAGGATCCAGACATTAACCCAAAAACCTATAAAACCTCATCTTCAACAAAGAGGCCCAAAATATTCAATGGAAAAAAGATTGTGTATTTAACAAATGGTGTTGGCATAGTTGGATAGTAGTGTGTAGAAAAATGCAAATAGTTTCAAGCCTGTCACCCTGCACAAAACTCAAATCCAAGTGGATCAAAGACCTCAACATAAACCCAGCCACTTTAAACTTTATAGAAAAGAAACTGGAAAATACACTTCTATGAATTGGCACAGGTGACCACTTCCTAAATATAACACCAGTGGCACAGACCCTAAGACCAACACTCAATAAGTGGGATCTCCTGATGCAGAGAAGCTTCTGTAAAGCCAAGGACACTGTCAATAGGTCAAAATGACAGCCTATTGAATGGGAAATGATTTTCACCAATCCTACAAGTGATAGAGGACTGATCTCTAAGATATATAAAGAACTCAAGAATCTAGAGTCCAAAACCTTGAATAACCTAATCAAAAAAAAAAAAAAAGTAGTTCAGATCTAAAAAGGGAATTCTCAGCAGAGGAATTACAAATGGCCGAATAGCACATGAAAAAGTGCTCATCATCTTTAGCCATCACAGTAATGCAAATCAAAACAACTTTGAGATACCACCTAACACTTGTTAGATTGGCTAAGATAAAAGGCACAGATGACAGCCTATGCTGGAGAGGATGCAGAGCAAAGGGACCACTCCTGCATTGTTGGTGGGAGTGTAAGCTTGTTCAACCACTCTGGAATGCAGTATGGAGGTTTCTCAGAAAATGGAGAATCAATCTCCCCACGGATCCAGCAATACCACTTCTGAGCGTATACCCTAAAATGCACAATCACACTCCAACGACATTAGCTCAACTATGTTCATAGCAGCATTATTTGTAATAACAGGAACCTGGAATCAACTTACATGCCCCTTAACTGAAGAATGGATTAACAGACTGTGGTACAGCTACACAATAGAGTGCTACTCAGCTGTACAAAAAAAATGGTACCTTAAAAGTTGCAGGCAAATGGATGGTTTTGGAGAATATCCTCCTGAGCGAGGTATCACAGACTCAGTAAGATAAGCACGGGATATACTTACTCATTAGTGGACTCTAAACAAACAAGCAAACAGACAAACAAACAAACAAAAAAAAGAGCAAAGGATGTCCCTGCTGCAAACCAGAACCATTGAACAGTTTGGGATCAGAGACACCTTGGACTGACTCCTTTGATCCCACTACCCCTATAGGAACTCCTGACTCAGTCTTGATGTTGGGAGTAGAAAACTGAATTTGCCAGAAATGGAGGCTGAACTAAGCAATATTGGGACTGCCTGCCCTTGGGGAAATGGGGAGATGTGGATAAGCGAGAATGACCTGATATGGTGGGAGGAGGAAGGGACCTTGTATAAGGATATACAAGGGTAGAAAATGTGATTTCTTAATTTATAATAATAAAAAACAAAGAAAAAGAAAAAAATAAGTTTCTGAGACTCAAGTCCTGTTCCCTTAGCTGAAAAACTAAGATTTTGTTCAAATCTTCATAATGTTACCTTCTAAAAATCTATATATTTATAAATCTTGTGTTTGTTATATTAAAAAAGCAATAGTGGGTGCTTCTAAACTGCTATAGAGTACATGTATCCTCGCATGTTGGAAACTTTGGGGAAAAAAAGGGAACACATCACACATGGGCCAGTGAGGTTTTACTTGATATTTTAAGTCTGGCCTGGGAGGTCTTTTTCCTTTGATAATTTTATTCATGTTTACAATAAAATGTGATTATATCTTTTCTACACTTTCTACTTTCATATGCTTTTACATATATTACCACTCTAATTATTATACTACATATTATCATAGATATAGGCCTAAACACTGGATCATGGAAAACCTACTCAGTGGCCACATTTTAAAAAGTAATTAATCTTCCTCCCCTAGCATAATCCACTGACAGGAGATTTTCAGAAAGGGATAAAAGCTGAAGAACACTTCCCAAATATATGCCTCAGTTTTGGTGCCTTGTGTTTGTACAGGCAAGAGCAGGAGCTGTGACTGTATGATAGTGGCATTTACTAAATGTTTGTGCTGGCAAACTACTTTTTCATTACTTTCATTTATACCCACTGACCTGGGTGGTTCACATACTCAGTGAGTGAAGATTCTTTTTCAATCAACAGTCAATGCACAGGTACTCAATTGTTCAAAGTGTTGAAGATAAGAGACTGAGTTCCAGGCTCCAAATGCCACATCTTTATCACCACCAACCCTTCATTCACATGCACCTCACAAAAGCTAGGAAACAATCTTTTTTTAAGAAAATACATTCTTTTCTAATTTAATACATTCCAATCACAATTATCCTTTCTTCTACTCCTTCTAGCTCCCCAACAAACACTCTCCCACAGATCTACTCCCACTGTATTTCCTCTTCAGAAAACCTCAGGTCTCTAAGAGACAACAGCCGAACGGAACAAAAAAAGATATAGTAAGACAAGGCAAAAGCCCATATATCAAGGCCTGACTATGCATATCGGTATGAAGAAAAGTCTCAAGAGCAGGAAAATGAATTGAGTCCATTGATATAAAAGGATATGGATCAAGGGGAACACTCCTTCATTGCTGGTGGGAATGTAAACTTGTACAGGCACTTTGGAAAACAATATGGTAGTTCTTCAGAAAACTGGGACTCAATCTACCTAATGATCCAGCAATTCCATTATTGGCTATGTACCCAAAGGATGCACACTTTTACCCAAGGGCATTATTAGCTCAACTAAGTTTATAGCGCCATTACTAATAATAGTCAGTACCTAGAAATAACCTAGATGCTCCTCAACTGAAGACCGGATTAGGAAATGTGGTACATTTACACAGTGGATTACTACTCAGCAGAAAGAAAAATGACATCCTAAAATTTGCAGGCAAGTGGATGGATTTGAAGAGTATCATTCTGAGTGGGGTAACAAAGGCTCAGAAAAATAGGCATGGCATTAGTAGATTTTAGAGAGAAAGCAAAGACTATCTAGGCTACAAACCACAAATCCTGCACAGCTTGTTAACAGAAGCTATTTTAGAGAGACATCCAGGGATCCCCCATGTAAAGGGGAAATAGAGAAGATCTCCTGAGTAAATTGGGATCCTAATGGGGAATGAGCAAGGGGACATGGAAACAAATCATGAGAGAAAGAGATAGTTGTGAGAGAGGAGCAACAGAAAGGAAGAAAAAAAGAAAGAGATATTTTTATAGTAACATAATTAGGAGATGTGGAGAGATGGCTGACCCAAACTATTGGGAGCTCAATGACTCTGAAATCAGAGCTGAGATATCTTCTTGGAAAGGAACTAAGCCCCCAAATATAGATGACTGTCAAATAGCAGAAGCAGTTTGTGGAGCCTCTTAAAGTCAAACCAGAATCTATCCTGGGTCCATGAACTGGCTTCTGGAAGCCCATGCCTATCAGAGAAACATGATTATCAGACTTGATACTTGGGTGAGGGACTGGGTCCTACCTCAACTGGATATAGCAAACCAAATTGACTCACCATGGGAGTCCTTGCCCTCTTTGGGAAATGAATGGAGGAATGAGGTGTGAGGAGACAGGGGTAGAATTGGGAAGAGGGCAGGGAGGGCAGTAGTGTTAGGTATAAAAAAATTCATAAATACAAACATTAATTAATTTAAAACCTAATGGTAAATAAAAAGATAATACACAGGTTTCATCCAGAAATTTTATCACACCCTCTGGATCAAGGTAATCATGAAATCAATCAGCTTTTAATAAAAAGAATGTAATCTTTAGAATTTTATAAGAAACATTATGTCAACAAAAAAGTTTAGAAGAATGGTTTTTCTATTACTGGGCATCAAACCAAGGATATTATACGAAAATGTCCTATTTGTTTTATGTACAATCAAACTCCATTATCTTTAGGAAGTAACCCTCATGGTATTCAAAAAATAATTTTGTTAAATAAATGTGTTTCAGTTTTCAGAGTTTGAAAGATAAAACTATATCCATGATACCAAACACACATTTCATTGGAAAACTGCCTTAAGTTCTGAAAAGGCTGTTTTTATAATTACACATTTGTTACAAGTAATGTTTATTATGATGATACCTGTACAAATTAAAACTAACAATTCTCTAGTATGTCTTTAGTAAACTAAAACAAGCTTTTACATATTACAACATAAAGTATATTACAGGTATGCCACAGAATCCTACAGGATAAACAGGTATAAAAAGTTCTAATTACGTTTTGAAGGCTATGTTCAATATATAAAAATACTATCAGAGATAGATTATATGATGCTTCATTATCTTGAAGTTTTTAAAATGCTAATGAAAAAAGCAACAGTTGTGGAGACACACTGATACTAGAAAGAACCACTGTATTAAAATACCCTGAATGATTTAAACATGTGTGGACCTCAGAATAGAAACAAGAATATGTGTTATGCTGGGTAAGAAGTTTTGCTTTTTTTCCCCATAGGAAAATAAAAGCTGTGGATGCCATTAAGATTTATAAAGATTGGTTTCAAACAGACAAGACCTCCTGACACAATGAAGAATGTAGAACCATATACTGAGTCATTATCAAGTACCTTATGGATATAGGGCATCCCTTAATGTGATAGACTTGATTTTTTTGAAAGCATTCAGAATCCTTCACAGGTCAAGCCATTAAAAACCGTATCACAGTGGGACTGGATTCTATCTGAATTTCTTCATGACCAGGATATAGTAACAATAGGGTCTGTGCCTTCCTTCACTGAAGAAATAGCTCAGTTGCTTATAATCTCCATTTCTAATGTGCTTACCCCTTCCCTAAAAGAGTCACCTTTAAAACTGTGGAGAACAACAGAACAGTTAGAACATTTGGCTAATTCATGGATGCATCAACCACTGAAGGAAACAAAACTAAATAAAATGCAGCAGCCTATACACTGGAGGATGTAATAGATATTACTGAGGAAGGGACTACTAAATCAGCACAACATGCTGAATTAATAGCCATAGAAAAATGGCTAAAAATGGCAAAAAAAATTTTTTCATCAAAATGGAAAACCACTAACTGGTAGATAAATGGCAAAGATATCTGGTTATGGGAGGCATGAGCGAAAATAACAAAAGCTATGGAAAGTTAGCAAAGACATTAAATTTTATATAGCTCTATTGGAAAGACAGACAATATGTCTGAAAATAGTAAAATAGTGAACATTTTGACATCATGGTTAATTAAGACTAAAATACTAAAATTCTTCAGGGAACAAATTCAGGATAAATCAATATGTATAATAGATTATACATTTGGAAAGCTTGAAAGTTTACCTAAATATTAAACTTGTGGGGAACCAAATTAAACCACAAAAATAGTTATGAGAATAACTATCATAAAAGTCCATCACCAGGATGTGGTTCACATCTGTAATCCCAGGACCTGAGAGACACACATTAATGCCAACACTTGGCAGGCAAAAATAGGCACATAAGAATTTTCATGTTTAAAATTTAAAAGCCACTTGCAAAAGGCAGACTGAAATTCAAAATGAATTTTCCTTGAGAACTAAAAATACACTTAAACCTTGAATTTATATATAAAGAAATAGAAAATATAAGTATATTTATTCACATATACTAAGACATAATTAGTTTTAAATATTTTAATTGGAAGGTTATCCTTTTTCTGTTATCAAAAGTCATTTTGTCCTAGGAAAGTTATAACTTGCCAAAAAAAAAAAATAGAAAAGAAACCCCCAGAGTTCATTAATTTTAAATTCCTTTTTATTATGAATGAAGTCATATTTTTTCCATGTATACCCTTGTTCAAACTGCCTTCTCCCTCCTGACCTTCCAGTCACTCTCTCTTCTCCACATCACTTTATCTCCTCCTCAGCAAGGGCAGGAGGTCCCAAGGTCCCAATATGACTTAGTTCAGCATCCACTCCCAGCAGATCCTCTTTCCTCACCCCAACATCAAGACTGGGACAGGTATTCCTCTGGAGGGAGGGGGCTGCAAGGTGCCTGTCCATGGAGTTTCAGATCCCAAACTGTTTAGTGGTTGTGGTTTGCAGCTTGGACATGCTCAGACATTCGTTGCTTTTTGCTTTTTGTTTTAATTTTATCTATCCAGGAGAATAAAAGCTTCCAACTAAAGAATCTGAAGACCACTGGATAAGTGATACATCATGAGAAAAAGGGTAGATAAGCAAGAGAAAATATCCTATGAAAAAGAGTAAATCAGACAAATGACATTGCTCACCTCTGACAGGGTAAAATTTTGTTAATCTTCCCAAATGCTTGTTTCTGCTGCCCTCTACAGATATAAGTGGCAAATGGTCTTTATGTAGTCATAATTCAAATATAATTTAAAGGTGGTTTTAGGGTTGGAGCATGGTTCTCTTCTTTGAAAAAATGTATGTTTGACATTCTTCCCAGAGCAACAAACCCTTGGGGCCTGGCAGTTAGTGTTTGCCAGGCCAGTCTAAGAATGGTACAGTCCTTTGTGCTGGATGGTCTGTGAGGCAGGAACAATAAGACTGATGCACAGAACATTGGCTCTCTGTGGGGTACTTTGAATGATTCTCTAGGTTAGGTAGGGACAGGCAGTCAGCTAAAGAGTTACAGAAGGTAGGAAAGAAAGAACAAAAAGGACCCTATGGTTCAAAACCAGGATTCAAAACCCTGTTTCAAGCCAGGCGTCAAACAAAACAAGTATTCAAACATTATCCTGATAAAGCCTTCTGCTGTCCTTGAGTCAGGAAGCAGGCAGCTTCATTATCCTATCATGTGCCTCTTGCTAGCTTGGGTAGTATGATAATGAATTCTTTCCCAGAGGATAATCAGACTAGTCCCATGGTTATCAAAGCTAAAGCAATAAACAAGTTGAATTCATTAGAATTCTGGAATAGCTGAGTCACTGTGACTCTTTCATCTGCCAATCAATAAATGTTGGAAACTGAGTCACTATATGGGTTCCCACAACTGCCCTCCTATAAAACTGGCATAGAAAATAAGTGAAAAGAAAAAAGTGAAAATGTGGGGGAACACTGTCAGCTAATGTGATGAAGCCATGGTTGCCCTGTTCCAGGTAATGTGCATATGGATGTGCACAAGCCACTTCTTGCTGAGCCAACCTGTAGTCTTCCACTGCACCTGGTGCTTGTTGACTCATGAGATGCAGGAGGCCAATGAGAGATACAACATAGCTAGGAGAGTTTTAAGCTACCATTGGGAAATCAGAGGGAAGGAGTATACAGTTGTGTCCCATATCCACAATAAAGGAGTCTGAGAGTCCACTCTTTGCTTCTTACCTGACTCCCAGGGTCTGTGTCATAAACTTCATGCCATTTTCCTTCCCCAACTCCAAAGGGTGCCCAGAAAGAACTGCTCCATAAAAATGCAGGATTCTCATGTTTGAAAAATCAGATATTATGGCTTTGAAATCAGAGGCAGAAAGAGTAAAATGAACTACCAGCTCATGAATGTTGACTAGCAGAATCCTGAAAAAAATATTCTGAATGAAAACACAATGCCTGAGGCCCTGGCATTGGTATGTTACAGGTAGATTAGAAGAAATGGTGGTGAATATTTTCAGGACAGTCTATGAGAGCTGAATGACCATGGTGCTTTCTGCTGTCTAAGTGATCTTTCAGTTTAAGAGCTGACATCAGTTTGATATGAGGAGTTAGAATGGGAACAAGAGAGTGATTAGCTTTTAGATCCTAGCTAGAAACTTGTATGAGTTAATATAAATGTGATAAAGTTAGTCTGGATATCACTACATTTGTTAACTTTTAGAAAATGTCAAATGCAGGATTAAGGAACTATCATTATTCAAAATAAAATTAATTTTGATCCTGTCACTTTAAAAGTAAAATAAAATGTTAGGAAAGCATTTCTTAATTGTTTATCACTAAAACATAAAAGCAAAAATAAAATAATAACAAAAATAAGTTGATTTGAGAAACCTCTGGGAAGTTAAAGTAAGGATTCCTCTCCTGGGGTAATTGATGTTTGTACAACTTTACCTCATACACATTGTTTTATACACACATGAAATACATTGCATTTATGAGGGTCATTCATCAACAAAGTGCGTTTAACACCATATTTGGCAGAGGGTTGAAATCCTCTGCTGACCATGTATATAGATCTAACTGGAATCCTATGTGAAGTGCTGCAGCTGAGAGTATCAGCACACACAGCTGCAATTTCAAGGCACAAGAGAAGACCACAGTTAGGCAAGCTTCTCTTCCTTTGGCCCTTGATCTGTTGCTTTTGTGAGAGAAAACCAGGATTTTCTTTTACTGTCAGCTTATCTCAATATTATTTTCCTACCATTTAAAGGCTGGTGTTTGGAAGGTAATCTATTGCATTTAAATAATGTCTTCTGGAATGTTCACAGAAGCTTCTATTCTTCTGTATGACTTCCAGCTGGAGATACAACTCAGACTCCTTATGGGGAATCAGTATATTCTCTGCTAAGGCAGAAAAGGCATTGGTACTTTTTAGGGCTGGAGATAAAGAGTTAGAAAAATAGTTAGGGAACAGAGAGGATTGTTTAGCCTCTTCTACCAAAACAAGTATCTCTCTGTGAGGTTTTGCAAAATTTTTGTGGCATCTGAGAAATTTTTTCAGTGAGTGAGTCATGAGGAGGAGTAATTCAGGCAGGCCTACCTCTCACTTCTGCTTCAATGAGGTTTCAGTTATGACTTGGATCACTGTGAGAGGAGTATCATAAACTTGCTGGCAGAAATAAGTTGTAATGTCTTCAGGCTCCAGGCTGCTGATGGTAAGCGAATAATCTGTCTTAGACCCACTGCCACTGAACCTCGATGGGACTCCATCTTCCAAGACACTTGCACCATAGATCAGGAGCTTAGGAGCTTTCCCTGGTTTCTGCTGGAACCAGCTTAAATAATTGCTAATGCCCTGACTGGCCTGACAAGTCAAAGTGACTCTGTCTCCCAGAGATGCAGACAGGGTGGATGGAGACTGGGTCATCTGGGTGTCACATAAAGCAGCTAAAAATGGAGACATAATAAATATCCACATAGTTAAATGTGATAAAGATGATATCCCCCGAATTCCAGTCAACAATAATTATTTTGTACTAGTAAAAGTCCCATTTTAGTCCTTCTTTTACCTGGAAGCCAGAACAGCAGGAGCCCAAAGAGCTGGGCAGGGTCCCTCATGTCCACGCTGAGTCCTGATTGCAATGACAACTGCACAGGGTGTGCCTGGTATATGAAGAAGTCCTCAAGGCTGTGCAGTGAGTGTATGCAAATCATTGGATCAGTTAGGGCTGGGAACAGCTACAAGGATTCCTTATCTCAGCAACTTTAGTACAAGTTTTGTGTCTGGAAATGCTCAAGGTCAGAGAATAACAAATATACGTTCAGAGAATGTACTTCTTTTCTTAGTTTTAACATTATAGATGATATTTTGGAGGGTTTTTTGAAATGTTGCTTTGTACATAAGCTATTTTTTGAATAATACATTTCAAATATGAATTAGTGGTAATATAGACAAATATCTGACTATCAATGAATATACAGCAGAGAAGGGACTATTAAATCTTTCACTCAATTAATACTTATGTATTAAAAATATGTTGTATCCTTCTTATAAACTGTTTGGAGGGGTCATTTCTACAAAATAATAGAATAATTTATTAAAACCATTGGATTTTATTCTTCTCCCATGTAGTATATTTAGAAGAGTTTCCCTTCCGTCCCCTTCCTCTGCCTCTTACTCACACCTTACTTTTTCTCCATGTCCACCCTCCCTCCATCTCCCCTCAGAAAAAAATAATACCTCCCAGGGTCGTTAACCAAACACAGCATCATATGTTACAATAATACCAGAAGCTTAGCATCACATCAAGGCCAGACGACGTAACCCAGTAGAGGGAAATGGGTTTCACAGGCAACCAGAAGAGTCAGAGACTGCTGCTACTCCCACTGATGGTAACATCAAGCTACTCAGCCATAACTTCTATGCAGAGGATCTGTGTCAGACCCACACAGGCTCCCTGAACTCTGTGGGCCCCCAAGAGTCCTAGTCAGTAGTTTCTGTGGATCTTGTTCTCAGGATGTCCCTGAACCCCGCGGTTCCCCTGATCTTTCCTCTCCCTCCTCCACAGGACTACCAGAGCTCTGCTAATGTTTGGTTTGGGATACATCATCTGCTTCATTAGTTGCTGAATGAAGTCCCTCTACTCTCTCTGATGACCTGTGAACTGCAATAATACTTATGTATAAGAATATGAGAGTAAGTGGTTTGTTTTAGAGAATTGGACTACTTGCACATAAACTAACAAGAGCTGAGTCTGACTAGCCCATCTCCATTGGCTTCTGGATGTGTTCCTGGATGTGTATGAATAAGTTATCAATGTAATTAAGAGTTTGGAAAGGGTAAGAATTTATTTCAATTGTTTGAAACAGGTGTATGTGCAACCTGATAGAAGTGAAGAGTCTCAGAATACTGAGCTAGAAAAAAACCAGGATATATACGCGACACACAGAGGGCAAAGTATGAGTGAAAACAAGAGCCAGGTTCAGTTTGAATCCTGGTTTTAAAAGTTTGTATAAGCATTCTTCAAAATAAAGTTGGAGTACTTGCCGTTTCAAACTGATTGACCCACACAAGGTAGTTCACTGTTTGCTGTCTCTTGTTCAACCAAATATCTTACCCTAGCAACTGAGTGGCTTGTTGGCTGGCCCACAACATATTTTAATTTACCAAATTCTGCAAAATGAAACACATCTATTTGCCAAATTTTAATTCATAGCGCTACTTCCTGCAGGTAAAATAGTTTGACTATAGAAGAAAAATATATAACATTTTTGTACAATTTCTTTGGCTTGTTGCCAAGTGATGGTAAAATCACTTTTGAATCTTTGCTATTAACATGATGACTTTTATGAAGTTCAAAGGCTCCAACACATGTCCTATTAATAAATAAGTGATTTTATTATTACCTTGTATTAGAGAATCTGATAGACCCATATGTGATCTGATGAATGTTTAATATTTGTGATCTTTCATGGTACTATTTTCTGTAATTGCATAAATTATGAACTTAATGCTGTTTCATTTGGAATAAGTTCAGTAGTTTTTCAATGCATAAAATAATTATTTCTGCTCCAGGATGCATGCACTTAGCATTGAGCTGCTTTTGTTTGTTTGTTTGTTTTCTGTTTTTTATCTTTGTTTAAGAACTTATTTAAAACGTTGTATTACTTAATACAATGTATATTTTTTTCTAGTTTTTATTATTAATAAAGTCTCAATTTTTATCCATGTAACCCCTTGTTCAAATGCCCTTCCCCTCCCTCCCCTACAAGTCACTCTTCTCCCCATCTCCTTATCTCCTCCCAAGCAAGGACAGTAGGTCCCAAGGTCCCAAAGTGGCTTAGTTCAGCATCCACTCCAGATAAATCCACTTTCCTCATCCCCACATCAAGATTGGCTCAAGTGTTCTTCTGGAGGGAATGGGTTCCAAAGCGCCAGCTCAAGGTGCTTCAGATTCCAAGCTGTTCAATGTTTGTGGTTTGCATCTTGGACATGCTTTGCTTTTTGTTTAAAGTCCACTAATGAGTGAATACATCCCCTGCTTATCTTTCTGGAATTGTTTGTTTTTAAAGCACCAGTGCAAATGAGCTGCAAGCTCACAGAACCTGATGGATCCTGCTCTGAGTGGGTCCATTGGGCCTAAGCAGCACCGGTAATGGCTTCAATCTGCTGCAGGCAGAGCAAGTCCCCATTGGTTTGAGAGAGCCACTGTACTCACAACTAGATTTATTCTATCACTTGCCTGTTCAGGGCTTGGGTGTAAATGCACATGGCAGCTGGAACCTGTTTTAGTGCCTGGGCAGGTAGTGCCTGTGCACATCTAGCAGAACCAGTCTGGAGGGGCAGCTGGTGGCTATGATTACTGAGAACACTGGGCAGGGAGGGCTGATAGGCCTGCTTGACCAGGAAGCTCTGGGGCCTGGGACAGGCTAACAAGCTTCAGGAGTGGTTGGGAAGCAGAGTAGCTTGGGAAGTACACCAGCAGTCTCAGAGTCTGGAGGCAGGGGGACAAGAGGCCTAAAGGTCATGCCGGGTGTATGTGAGTTAGCCACAGGATTGATGGCCTTGGGCCAAGTTGTGTGCTACAGGAAAAGAGTCATCAAATCAATGTCTAGATAAAATTTATTAGGCAAATGAGATTAATAAGGTGTATGCAAAACACAGAAAAATGTAGACTCTGCTGCTCATCCAGCTGTTTTACTGCAGCCAATGGGTGATGAGAACCAATTGTCCTGCTCTGACCACCCAAGAGAGGAGATGACACCCTCTCCCTCAGGTTTTATATAGGCAAGTATGCCAAAGAGACCATGCCCTAGAGCTTGTTACCCCATACCATTGGCTGAATAGATCAAGTTCCAACAACATTATACTCCCAAATTTTCCATAGGTAAAAACAAAAACATAAACAAAAAAAACCCTAAACATCATTTTAAAATAACTGATTATTTCTTTGTGGTTACATTTTCAAAGCATGGGAATGCACCCTCTCACTGTTTGGAACCCACAATTGTGAACACTACACTGTATATGAGTGGCGATATGTTGTGTATTTAATAAGGTTTGATTGGAAGTCAGTGCACAGAGCCAAGCCATGAAGATTAGGAAGTGATGACCCATGCCTTTAATCTCATCACTGGAGGTGAGGGTATGTGCAAAGATCTTTCTGGATCTCTTTGATTTCAAGTCCCAACAGAAACAGGTGTGGTAGCAAACACCTTTAGTTCCAGCACTTGAGATCCCTTTCTGGAGATCCCATGCCAAAGGGAAGAACCCCTGCCTCCTCCATCCTTGTTTTCTTTTTCTCTGCCCAACTATCTTACATCATGGTTCAACTTTTCTACTGCTAAGATTAAAGGCTTATTTCCAAATTACTAAAAGCAGATACATGGGATCATAAGTGCTGGGATTAAACGTGTGCCACCATTGTCAAAACAGATCTCTGCCTCTCAAGTGCTGGATTAAAAGCATGGGTCACCACTTGCTGACCTTCATCACTTGACTCTGTCCTCTGATTTCCAAGCAAACTTTATTAATTTATTAAATACCCAATATATCAGCACATACAAGGATTACTGTTTAGTTTTCTTGATACAGTTTATTTTCTCAGACGGTTAAAGAATTAAAAGGCAGAAAAAGGCTGGAGCGAAAAAAGAAGGAGCAGAAAAAATTATCAGCTGTAGCAACAGAATCAATAGATGAAGAAAGGACGTCATAGGAGTGAAATACACAGAAAGGGACACAAAGAAGATAAATTTGTTCCAGGTATTCTGTGGAATGTTCAGGAATGGGCCTCAGATGGATTTGGGAGCCCATTTGCCCCACATTTATTGTCTGGCATCATTTGTTTCCTTTTATATGTCCCTGATTGCTAAGTTTATGATAGTTTAGATCACATCTATCAGAATATATTCCCCATTATTTTTTATTTAAAAAAAAAGTGAGGTGGCATAGAATTAGTTGCAACACTGAGGCACAGAAGCTTTGATTGAAATTATGGTGACTAACCTGTGACAGGTGTTGTTTGAATGTCACGAATATCAATTTCTTCTTGGGAACTCTCTTATTGAGTGCACCTGAAAAGAAAGAAAATAAGATTTTCAATGCTCATTTTCAAAGGGCAAGACAGAAAAACAAACTTTTTTCTTTGTGTACTTGTGGGTAAATTGAAAATGAGAAGCTCTGTCCAAGGCACCTGTTGAGACAGTAGAGAAAAGACTTGCATTATAAAGGAAAGGAGAGAAGGGAAGGGACTATAAATGTATTGCTGTACTCTTGAAAACTTGTTTGAGAAAAATAATGACTTGAAGCATTTCAACTTTGATTTCGTTTAGATTTTTTTCCTTTATTATTATTATTATTACTAACAAAGAAGTCACACTTTCTATCCTTGCATATCATTATTCAAGGTCCGTTCCCCCTCCCACCACATCAGGTCATTCTTTCTTCTCCATAACTCCCCATCCCTTCCCTGAGCAGGCTGCAGGCATTTCCATGGTCCCACTGCCCAAATATTGCTTAGTTTAGTCTCAACTCCTGGCAGATCCAGTTTTCTCCCCCCTCCCTCAAGAGTGAGTTGAGTTCCTCTAGGGAGAGTGGGATCCAAGGTGTCAGTCCAGGGTGTTTCTCATCCCAAGCTCTTCAGTGGTTGTGGTTTGCAGCTTGGGCATGCTTGGCTTTTTTCTTGTCTGTGTGTTTGTTGGGAGTCCACTAATGAGTGAGTATATCTCCTGCTTATCTTTTTGAGTTTGTGATACCTCACTCAGTAGGATATTCTCCAATTCATCCATTTGCCTGCAAATTTTAGGATATCATTTTTTCTTACTGCTGAGTATTACTCCATTGTGTAAATGAAACACAGTTTATTAAATCCATTCTTCAGTTGAGGTGCATCTAGGTTGTTTTCAGGTTCTTGCTATTACAAATAAGGCTGCTATGAACATAGTTGAGCTAATGCTTTTGGAGTGAGACTGTGCATCTTTAGGGTACACACCCAGAAGTTGTATTGCTGGGTCCTTGGGGAGATTTATTCTCATTTTTCTGAGAAAGTGCCATATGGCATTCCAAAGTGTCTGAACAAGCTTACACTCCCACCAACAATAGAGGACTGTTCCCCTTGCTCTGCATCATCTCCAGCATAGGCTGTCCTCTGTGTCTTTTATCTTAGCCAATCTAACAGGTGACAGAGGGTATCTCAAAGTTGTTTTGATTTGGATTTCTCTGATGGCTAAAGATGATGAGCACTTTTTCAGGTGCCTTTCAACTATTAGTAATTCTTCTGCTGAGAATTCCCTTTTTAGATCTGAATCCCATTTTTTGATTGGGTTATTCAAGGTTTTGGGCTCTAGATTCTTGAGTTCTTTATACATCTTAGAGATCAGTCCTCTATCACTTGTATGGTTGGAGAAAATATTTTCCCATTCTGTAGGCTGTCATTTTGTCCTATTGACAGTGACCTTGGCATTACAGAAGCTTATTAGCTTCAGGAGATCCCACTTATTGATTGTTGGTCTTAGTGTCTATGCCACTGGTGTTATATTTAGGAAGTGGTCACCTGTGCCAATTCATAGAAGTGTACTTTCCACTTTCTTCTCTATCAAGTTTAAAGTGGCAGGGTTTATGTTGAGGTCTTTGATCCACTTGGATTTGAGTTTTGTGCAGGGAGACAGGCTCGGATCTATTTGCATTTTTCTACACACTTCCATCCAGCTATGCCAACACCTTTTGTTAAATATACTATCATTTTCCATTGAATATTTTGGGCCTCTTTGTCAAAGATCAGGTGTTCATAGGTTTTTGGGTTAATGTCTGGATCCTCAATTCTATTCCATTGATCCACAAGTCTCTTTTTATGCCAGTACCAGGCTATTTTTATTACTGTAGCTCTATAGTATAACTTGAAATCGGGGATGGGGATAACTCCTGAGGTTCTTTTGTTGAGTAAAATTGTTTTGGCAATCCTGGTTTTTCTGTTATTCCAAGTGAAATTGAGTATTGTTCTTTCAAGTTCCAAAAAACATTGTGTTGGGATTTTGATGAGCAGTGCATTGAATCTTTAGATTGCCTTTGGTAGAATTTCCATTTTTACTATGTTGATCCTACCTATATTGGAACATGGGAGACCTTTCCATTTTCTGATATACTCTTCAATTTCTTTCTCCAGTGATTTAAAATTTTTGTCAGTTAGGTTTGTTACTTCTTTGGTTATAGTTACTCCAAGGTATATAATACTATTTGCTGCTATAATGAAGGGTAATGTTTCACTAATTTCTTTTTCAGCTCTTCTATCTTTAGTGTATAGAAGGGCTATTGATTTCTTTTAGTTAACCTTGTATCCTGCTACATTGCTGAAGGTGTTTATTAGCCATAGCAGTTCCTTAGATGAATTTTGTGGGTCACTTATGTATACAATCATATTATCTACAACTAGAGATGGCTTCACTTCTTCCTTTCTAATTTGTATGTCTTTAATCTCGTTCCGTTCTCTTATTGCTTTAGCTAAAACTTTGAGAACTATATTGAATAGATAAGGGGAGAGAGGACATCCTTGTCTAGTTCCTGATTTTAGTGGGATTTCTTTGAGTTTTTCTCCATTAAGTTTGATACTGGCTGTCAGCTTATTGTAAATCGTCTTTATTATATTTAGATATTCTCCCTGTATTCCTGATCTCTCCAAGGCTTTAATCATAAAGGAGTTGAGGATTATGTCAAAGGATTTTTCAGTATCTAAGGATATGAAAATGTGGTTTTGATCCCTTAATTTGTTTATATGATGGATAATGTTTACATTTTTTGTATATTAAACCTGCCCTGCATTAGTGGGATGAAGCCTACTTGGTCATGGTGGATGACATTTTTTATACATTGTTGTATACGGTTTGCTAAAATTTTGTTGAGAATTTTCACATCAATATTCATGAAGGAAATTGGTCTGTAATTCTCCTTCTTTGTTGTGTCTTGAGTGGCTTGGGTATTAGGGTAATTGTGGCCTCATAAAAGGAATTTGGCTATATTCCTTCCGTTTGTACTGTGTGAAATATTTTGAGGAGTAATGGTAGTAGTTTTTCTTTGAATGTCTGGTAGAATACCACACTAAAACCATCTTGACCAGGACTTTATTTTTGGGGAAGCTTTTAATGACAGCTTCAATTTCCTTAAGGGTTATAGGCCTGTTGAGGTAACTAATCTGATCTTCATTTAATTTTGGTAGATGGTATCTGTCCAGAAAGCTTTCTAATTCTTTGAGGTTTTCCATTTTTGTGGAATATAGATTTTCAAAGTATGATCTGATAATTCTCTGGATTTCCTGGGAGTCTGTTGTTATGTCCCCCTTTTCATTTCTGATTTTGTTGAATTGAACACTCTATCTTTGTTTTTTTATTAGTTTGGCTAAGGGCTTATCTATAGTGTTGACTTTCTCAAAGAACCAACTCTTAGATTCATTGATTCTTTGTATTGTTCTTTTTGTTTCAATTGTATTGATTTCAGCTCTAAGTTTGATTATTTCCTGCCATCTACTCCTTCTAGGTGAGTTTGCTTTTAATTGTTCTAAGGCTTTCAGTTGAGCTGTTAGGTCTCTAGTGTGGGATTTCTCTAGATTTTTCATGTAGGCATCTAGAGGTATGAATTTTCCTCTTAAGACTGCTTTCATTGTTTTCCACAATTTTGGATACGTTGTGGATTCATTTACATTAAATTCTAAGAAGACTTTGATTTCTTTCTTAATTTCTTCCTTAACCCAGAGACGGTTCAACTGAGTGAAGTTTATTTTCCATGAGTTGTTAGGCTTCCTTTGATTTTTGATGTTTCCGAAATCTAACCTTAGGCCCTGGTGGTCCGATATGTTACAAGAGATTATTTTTTGTATCTATTGATATTTTCTTTATGACCAATTATGTGGTCAATTTTGGAGAAAGTTCCATGAGGAGCTGAGAAATACATATATATTCCTTTGCATTTGGGTGGAAGCTTCTGTAGATATCTATGAAATCCATTTGCATCATAACCTCTTTTAGACTCCTTATTTCTCTGTTGAGTCTCTAGTTGTCCTATACAGGGTTGAAAGTGGGGTATTGAAGTCTCCCACTATTAGGGTGTAAGAGTTGATGTGGGATTCGAGCTTTAGCAGTGTATCTTTTATATAGGTAAGGGCATAAATATTCATGATTGAAATCTCCTCTTGACCAATTTTTCCTGTGATGAATAAGTAATGACCATCTTTGTCCCTTTTAATTGCTTTTAGCTTAAAGTCTATTTTGTTAGAAAATAGTATGGCAACCCCTGCTTGTTTCTTAGGACCATTTGACAGGAAAATCTTTTCACAACCCTTTACTCAAAGCCTATGTCTGTCTTTGTGGTTTAGGTGTGTTTCTTGTAGGCAACAGGAGGATGGCTTCTGTTGTTGTATCCATCTTGTTAGTGTGTGACGTTTTATAGGAGAGTTGTGTCCATTGATATTAAGGGATATTAGTGACCACTGATTGATATTTCTGGGCATTTTTTTGGTGGTAACTTGTTTGTATTTCCTTTCTCTGGAGTATTCTTCTGTAGAACTATTGATTGTGGTTTCATGGGTGTATCTGGGGGCCTTAGGTTGGAGTTTTCCCTCTAATACTCTCTGAAGCACTGGATTGGTAGATAGATATTCTTCCAGTCTGACTTTGTCATGAAATATCTTGTTTACTCTTGTACAGTGATAGATAATTTTGCAGGGTATAGTATTCTAGTTTGGCAGCCATGCTCTTTTAGTGTCTGTATAACTTCTGACCAAGCCCTTCTAGCTTTCATCATTTCCATTGAATAGTCAGGTGTTATTCTGATGTGTATACCTTTATATGTAAGTTGGCCCTTTTCTTTAGTAGCTCTTAAAATTTTTTCTTTGTTCTGTATGTTTTGTGGCTTGATTATAATGTGGCACGCTGACTTTTGGGGGGGGTCATATCTATTTGGTGTTCTGTAAGCTTCTTGTATCTTTATAGGCATCTCCATCTTCAGGTTAGGGAAGTTTTTTTTCTATGATTTTATTGAAAATATTATCTGTGCCTTTGAGCTGGTATTCTTCTTCTTCTTCTATTCCTATTATTCTCAAGTTAGGTCTTTTCATGGTGTCCCAGATTTCCTGAACATTTTGAGTTATGGCTTTTTTGGTTTTAGTATTTTCTTTGACTGATATATCTATTTGAGTTGCTGAGTCTTCCACTTCAGGAATTCTATCTTCCATCTCTTGAACTCTGTTTGTTATGCTTGTATCTGTGGTTTCAGCTTTTTTCTTCAGGTTTTCTCTTTCCATTTTTTGCCTCATTTTGTGCCTTTTTTATTGCTTCTATTTCAGTTTTTAATTCCTGGCATGTTTCTTTCATTTTTTGTTTTACCTTTTCTTGGTTTTCTTCATGGATTTGTTCATCTCTTCCAATTTTTTTTGTAGTTTCTTCTATTTCTTTAAGGCATTTTTTCATATCTTCTTTGAGAGCTTTGATGATTATCATAAAGGAGTTTTTGGTGTTGCTTCCTTCTGTTTCCTCTTCATTGCTCCGTTTAGGTCTTGTAGTTGTAGGACCGCCACTTTCTTCTTGAGTTATCTTGTTGTTCTTATATTATTATATATATTTTTGCATTGGCATCTGCCCATGGCTTTAGTGGTTCATGATTAGGTGGCTCCTAGTCAGTTGTGGCACACGGGTTTGTGTGTAAACTGTTACCTTTGAATAAAAGGTCTGCTCAATCTCTACCTCGTCTTTGGGCAGGGGACTGGATTTCAAGTCTTCAGTCCTTCTCTGATTGATCATTTGGAGGAAGGTGGCTCTGCAAATTCCCTCAGCAGCAGCTGGGGGGACCCTGGCAGACTGAGTTTATCTCTGTCTGCTACAGAGTGTGTGGGGACAAGCTCTACAGACAGCCCCTGATTCTGGAACTGGAACCTGACCACAACAAAATTTTCCCTGGCAAGGATTCAGGCACTGGGGCCTGCTGAACCCACTTCACCTTTTGGTGGAGTCTGAGACTGTCTTTCAGAATCCTCAGTCTTTATCTGTTTGATCTGTTGGAGGTGGTTTGGTCATGCAAAATCCCTCAGTAGTAGAAGCTTGGGGGAACCTGGCAGACCTAGTTTATCTCTTTTTTAGAATTTATATAGTTATAAATCTCTGCTATAATTAGTTATTTTTATTTTTATTATGTTGCTTGTACATGCTGCTTTTCTGATATTTATTTTAAAAAAGAAGAAAAGTAGGAAGGAATAAAAACCTTATGTCCTAAATGAGAGAGAAAGAGAGAGGGAGATAGTAAGTTTTTCCCATGGACAAAGTGCAGCTAGAGTTCTCCTCTGTAGGAGAGCTGTCTGATACTAGGAATCCCAAGTCAGACACTACTTACTTCATAATAATACCCCTTAATCCCTGCCAAGGGGTTTCAAATTGTGTCCTCCTTCATAGGCTTTATATTTTGGCTCACAATCTAGTAAAAGTCACATGTTACATTGAAGGCCATGCTGGTATTAGGAATTTCAGGTACATGGAGCCCTAGAGATTATACCATATGCAGAACCCCAGAGGCCATATGTGTTTCCAAAACTCCATAACCTCAGAAACAAAGCCTAGAAATTCACTGATCACAAGAACCACTGACACTCAGGCCAAAAGTATAGAGAATAAATGGAAAGAAATGTAAAGGGGCACATAAGAAACATTCATCTAACCAAGGTAAAGTAGTAATAAACTCAAAGCATGATGAACAGAGCCCAGTGTAAAAACACAATTACCAATACCAATGACAATATGACATCACCAGATCCCAGCAATACTACTATTGTAAGCCTTGGGTATTACAACACAGCAAAAAGTACAAGAAAATGACCTTAAAATAAATCTTATGAAGATGATAGAGGCCCTTAGAGAGAAAATGAACAAACCCAGGAAAACCCAAGCAAACAGGTGCAAAAAAATAAATGAAACCATTCAAGTTGAGAAAATCAAAATGATGTAGATGAACTTACTACAGTTTCAGTTTACTATTATACAGGAATGAAACAAAGAAATCATTGATCCATAGAAGGCTGTTTAAGTTTTAAAAATATGACTAAAAACCATGTAAATATATATCAGTAACCCCATACTACATATTAACAAAGCATCCCTTTCCCAGAACTTTCTCGGAAAAGAGAAATTTGAATACAATTGCCTGAAAAATTCTATACATTATATTGGGAAAGGCACAAAAACAAAGCAGAAGGCCATATCAAGATAAAGCGTACATAGACCAGATTAGGTTCTATAGCTATGTCCTAACCTCCAAAAAGAATAAGCATAATTATAAATTGAATGTAAATGTTTGTTGCAGGGAGCACAAATTCACATCCAAAACAATACAGGGAACAAAATTCACTAGTGATAAAAGGACCTATGTTTTCTTTTCATGGAGGCTCTCTCAGAGTTTCTCAAGAAATTGTCCAGGACACACCATCTTTTGATTATGTTATGACATCAAGGTGACATTCAAGGTTAACCATCAAATAGATTCAATGGTAGGGTTACTAGATCATATGGGATTGCTACTTAAATGTTTTTTAAAAAATACTTATGGTGATTTGCCTAACTGTCATATCTACTGATATTACAATGAGTAGTTTACCTCTCTTAGAGAGATATTTCATTATGATTTTTATTGGCACACCCTTTGTAATTAATAGCAGTGAATATGTTTTGTCACATACATATTAGTCATTTGTATATTTTAACAAATAGTTGTGTGTTGCACAAATTTTATTTCATCTGTTATTATGTTCGAGTTTGATTAGGCATATTGATCTATAATGTTTCTCTTTTTTTAATTTTGAATACTCATCTCAGTTTTGTATTAAAGTTATGTTACCAGTATAGAACATACTTGAGAGTGTTCTTTCTTTTGTATTGTTCTGTTTTTAATTTTTGAATAAAGTCTCATTTTGTATCTACATATCCTCTAGTTCAAACTCCCTTCCCCCTCCTGCCCCTCCTGGTCACACTTTCTTCCTTGGGATTGTTCTTTGTCTTTGATCCCATATAATAAAAGAAATATTTTTATTGGCTCTTCAATTTTTTTTATTAAAATTCATCAATTTGAGTAGAAAAGCTACAAAATTATCAACTTGTCTGTTTCATAATATTTGCTTTTCTCTCTAAAAATATTAACTTTAATATTGTAGTCATATGCAAATCAGGAAAGATGATGAAATTAACTCTTTTGTGATTATCTCTACTCAGAAAACAGTAGGTGGTCATACTGGAAACCACATGCTCATGTCTATATCTCCCATCTTTTCTCTGAACAGTGATGTAGGATGTTTCATTTCAGAAATCACTTTCTGAAACTTTTATTACAATAGAAGGAGCTCAGGGAAATTTTTTTTTCTTGGGTCTAGTGAATAGTCAGTGTTGGGTTATAGAAAGGGGCCAAATGTCCACTTTTTTTTAACTTCACCTGTCAAAATCCAGTTTATATTTTTCTTTGCAATAAAATTGTATTCATCATGCATCTCTCATGCTGCTGGTAATGTTTTTGGCTGTCATAAAACTTTTGAATGATTCTACCTTTCTTAGCAGTTGGATGCAAAACAAATCCAATAACACATCAAAATCATATACCATGACAAAGTATACTTTATTCTAGAACCTGTTAGTTTTCTACTGATTGGTAGAAAGAGAGTGGGTTCTGATGAATGGTGAGAAGGGAGAAGCTGGAAGAATAATATGAAGAGAAAACCATAATTAGTTATATCATATAAAAATTATTCTTAATTAAAGGAGAATAAATAAAAATATATTATGTAAAATAAATAATAAATAAATAAAAAGAGCTTGGTTATCTTAAAAATTATCTTTTTTCTATTTTGATGATCATAGTTATCATGATGGTTATTACAAATCTTTGACAATATTTAAAGAATTAAAACAGTAAACATTCACTAACATGGAAACATTGGAAGTAGGAAAGGTTCATCCAGTAACCCTCTTCATTTGGTTATGAACCAGAAAGAATGCACTGAGAAAACAGAGAACAATATGACTACTCTAAGCGATAAGCTAAATTTAGAACTAAAACCTCTGAAACCAAGAAAAATTTTGATATTTTATTGCAAATGTCTTCTCTAATAATGTTGTTTTGATGGAAGGGAGAGATGAGACACGGAAATACAGGAAAGGAATCAAGCACATTTTATTTTAGTTTCTTTTCCTTCTTTTTCACTCCTCCTCTTCTCCACCTCTTAGCCTCTGTGTTTTCCTCCTTTTCTTGTCTTTCATGATGCTTCATAAACAGTTAAATGTATTTCACAAGGTTAATTGTAGCCAGATGTTTTTTGTCCTGCCTAACCTGAAGTCCTAATGAATCTCTTCAACACAAGGTCCCACAGCCACTTTTAAAATAATTACTCAGTCTTAATTAATTATAAACTTTCGTATATGGCTCAAGCTTATTATTCACTACTTCTTATACCTTAACTCACCCATTTCTATTAATCAGTTTATTGCCGTGTGTTCTGTGGCTTCACATGTGTCCCATTACATCTTGCATCCTATGCTTCAGCTCTAAGCATCTGCTCTGACATCCTTATACTTTTCTGTTCCCTGGTTCACTTTTTGATTTTTTACCTGGCAATGTTCTGCCTTGTCATAGGACATAGCGACTTCCTTATTAACCAATGAGAGCTACACATATTCACAGAATACTATCTCATAGCAACAAAAGTCATTTTAACAATATATCAGTATAGACCATCATTCTGACTATTAAAGAGAACAACTATACAATTATTCCTATAGTGTCTTAGAAATAATTTCAATGGGAATAAATAGCATGCATGATAAACTTCTAAGGAAGCAAATTCAGTCACAAACATACCTCACTTTCATGTATTATCTATAAATATTAGGCAAATATAATAAACATAATGAGTGAAAGGTCATTGGGCCACTTTATTTTAGATTACACAAAAGGTTAAGGTATCTACTGTCGTCATTTGTATCTAACACAATAGCACAGATATTTAAGAGAACACCAGTTCTCTTAAAAATAAACAAATAAAGACATGAAGTAAAATTTTTGCTGATAAAATTAGTATAGAAATTTATAAGAAGAGAATTTCAACATAAATAATTTTAATAAAATTTATGCATACACAAAGGGTAGCAAAATAGCCCTTGTATGATAACAGGAAACAAGTGAATACAGACTTCATCTGTGTCATAATACTAACTACATTTTAAAAAATATTTCTACATGCAGAATTGTTTTGAATGCATGTTTTTAAGAACATTGCATGCATGTCAGGTGTCCTCAAAGCCCCGAAGATGATCTCCTGGAACTCAACTGAAAGGTAGCTGTGGGTCAAAACGTGGATGCTGAGAATCAAATACTCTTCAAAGTCTTAGGTGCTCTAAACTACTAGACATTCTCTCCAGCTCTGTAAACTACATTCAGTTGTATATTATCTCCAGTTTGCACAAATATTAAATGTATTGCAACTAATATTTTTGAAGATGTATCAAAAGTTGATTAGTTCAGCCCAGAAATTTTGTAGAAAATTCAAAGACAGAAAAACTAAGAAAATGTGAATAACCTTGTGACTTGTTCTCTTTTGTACAAAATCATAGTAATTAAGTAGGTCCCTACTCTAAATAGATAAACACATATTAAATAATCATAAATCAAACATTAATAGATCTTACCCACAAGCAATTTAAAAAAAGAGAATTAAAGATCACTATTGTGTTGATGTTATGTTTTATTTCTAAAATTGTGCTATTGGATATTAATTATTCAATAATAACACTTCTGAAGCCAAGATCCAAACAGAATTTTACTCTCTATAATTTCATATAAAAATCTACATTACACTTTACACTGTGTTGGTAAAAGTCATATATGGTGGGTAAATTTTTTAAATACTTGTGAACAGAACAGTGGACATAAACACCAGAAGATGCTATTTGAATGCACCTGAGAGTATCAGCACACAAGCCTGCAGTTTCAAGGAACAACAGAAAGTCACCATTAGAAAACTTCTACTTTCTCTGACAAACGCTTTAGATTTTGTGAGAAAACCAGGAATTATTTTTGCTGACAGATTCACACAAGAATATTTTCTGCCATTTAAATGTTGGTGCTTAGAAGTCATTTACTGAACTTAAAAGATGTGTGCTTGAAATATCTAAGACTTTGACTCTTCTGTATGAGTTCAACTGGAGATACAACTCTGACTTCTAACAGAGAAAAACTGTGTCCTGTGTTAAGGCAGAAAAGTATTCTGTAGAGCTAGAGATGAAGAGAAGGGAAGATATTTTGAGTACAAAGAGAAATATTTACCTTCTCTTTGAGATTTTGTAAATATCCTGTAACTTTTGAGAAACATTTTTTTGTGAGTGAATAATGAGAATGAACAACTAAGACAGCCCAGTCTCTCACTTCTGCTTCTATGAAGGTTTATGTTATGACTTATATCATTGTGGGAGGATAATCATAACCTTGTTGACAGAAATAATCTGCAGTGTCTTCAGACTCCAGGCTATTGATGGTGAGAGAATAATCTGTCCGAGACCCACTGCCACTGAACCTCGATGGGACTCCATTTTCCAGTTTATCTGTAAAATACATCAGGAGCTCAGGAGCTTTCCCTGGTTTCTGCTGATACCAGTTTAAAGCATTACTAATGCTTTCACTGGCCCGACAAGTGATGGTGACTTTGTCTCCTAAAGATGCAGGCAAGGAGGATGGAGACTGGGTCATCTGGATGTCACATATGGCACCTAAGAATAAAAACAATAAATATTCTCATAGTTAAGCAAGGTAAGAGAGGACCTCTCCCAAATGCCAGTCAACAATAATCACTGTATAACACTGAAATTCCCATTTTACCTGGAAACCATACCAGCAGGATGCCAAGGATCTGTGCAGGGGCCCTCATGACTATGCTGAGTCCTGGCTGCAATGATAACTACGCAGGGTGTGACTGGTACATGAAGAAGTTCTCATGGCTGTGCAGTGAGTGTATGCAAATCATTAGGTAATAGATAGGGCTGGGCACAGCTGCCAAGGCTTCTGTCTTTCTGTAACTGTGCACATGTCCTGTGTCCACAGATTCCCAAAATCAAACTACAAAATGCCTACAGTGAATGCATTTTTTTTAAACTATAAATAATATATTAGAGGTTTATTTGAAAATTTCTATGGTACATGAGCTTATTTTGAATAACATATTTTAAAAATATATTAGTTGCAATATAGACAAATATCTGACTGCCAATGAACATACAATAGGGTAGGGACTGTTAAATACTTAACTCATTCAAATAATTTCTATCAGTTAATATATATTATGTCATTGCAAAATGTTTATTAATTTTTTGGAGTGGTCATTTCTATAAACAAAGAATAATTTATCAGAATAATTTAGAATCTGTTCTTTTTCCATATATTACATCACAGTCACAGTTTCGTTTCCCTCGCTCCAGTGTCTCCCCCCACCTCCCCTTTTCCAGAGGTCCCCCAACTCACCTCAGAAAAGAGCAAGCCTTGCAGAATCATCAACCACACACAATATAATATAATACAATAAGAAAAGACATGTAACATCACATCAAGGCTGGATGAGACAACCCAGTAGGAGAAAAAGGGTTTCATGTGCAGCCAAAATACTTAGAGGCAGCCACCCCTCATTATTGTTAATCCCACAGAATCACCAAGATATTCAGCCATAAAGTATATGTAGAAGACCTATATCAGACTCACACAGGCTCCGGATCTCCCTGAGCCCCCATGAGTCTTGGTCAGTTGATTCTGTGGGCCATATTCTTATCGTATCCCTGGATCCTCTGGTTCCTCTGACCTTTCCTCTTTACAAGACTATCAAAACTCAGAGTAATGTTTACTTTTAGGATTCTGCATCTGATTCATTAGTTTCTGAATGAATTCTCTCTGGTCACTTTGATGATCTGTGAACTGCAATAATAACATAGATATAACACATAAGCATAAGATGGTAAATAGAAGATGCTCCCTAAAAGTTCACTTACAGGAAATTCAGCCCTCTAGCACATAGACTAACAAAAGATGAGACAGTTCATCCCATTTCCCTTGGCTTCTGGGTGTGTTCCTGGACATGTATGAATAAATGATTGGTGTAATTAAAGGTTTTTTAAGGGTAATACTTTATTTCAGTTGTTCAAATTAGGCATATGTGCAGCCTGATCCAAGTACAAGGTTTCAGGAAAGAGGAAAGAATTAGAGAAACACTGGATATGTGCCTCATAAAGGGCAAGGTATGGGACTTAGCCAGGGCTGGCACCTTCATTGTACTTCCCAGCTTGGCTCTGTCTCCAAAGCAAATAATTTCTCCCTGTTCTGTTTACAGAAGAAAGGTAATGTGTCCCTTTCATGAAGTTTTGGCTAAGTGGGGAAAAAAAGTGGTGATGTCACTATGGTGGGTCACTCATGATATGCACTTTGTCACATTAGTAATATAGTAATCAGTAATAATGTTATTGAAATATTAATATGTAATATACTAATTTAATTATTGCTTACATACAGGAGACCTAATGTTCATATTTTTCAATATTGGTATTCTCCTTAAGTGAAATACACTTGAGCTGAGAACTTTTTTTTTATAAAGCCTCATTTTTTATCCATGTATCTCCTTGTTCACACTAATTTACTCCTCCCGCCCCTCCCAGTCACTCTCTCTTCTCCCTATTTCCTCATCTCCACACCAGCATGGGCAGGAGGTCCCAAGGTGGCATAGTTCAGCCTCCACTCCAGGCAGATCTACTTTCCTCACCCCAACATCAAGACTGGGTCAGGTGTTCCTCTGGAGGGAATGGGCTCCAAGTTGCTGGTCCATCTAAACAGTTTGTCATACCATCATACACCTGTTAGTTTGACTAAGATAAAAGACACAGACGACAGCCTATGCTGGAGTGGTTGCAGAGTAAGGGGAACACTCCTCCATTATTGGTGGGAGTGTAACCTTGTTCAGCCATTCTGGAATGCAGTATGGTGGCATCTTAGAAAACTCGGAATCAATCTCCTTAAGGATCCAGCAATACCACTACTGGGCATATATCCTGGAGATGCACATTCATACTCCAAAAGCATTAGCTCAAATATGTTCATAGCAGCATTATTTGTAATAGCAAGAACCTGGAAACAACCTAGATGTCCCTCAACTGAAGAAAGGATTAACAAACTGTAGTACATCTTCACAATGGAGTACTACACAGCAGTAAGAAAAAAATGATATCCTAAAATTTGCAGGCAAATGGATGGATTAGGAGAATATCCTCTTGAGTGAGGTATCACAAACCCATAAAGAAAAGCAGGCGTCTACTCACCCATTTACTGGCTTTAAACAAAAAGCAAAGCATTCTCAAGCTGCAAACCACAAACAGCTTGGGATCTGAGCTGAGAACTTTTTGTGGTATGCTGTCATTCTCTGAACCTCTTTGGCTTGGGAACTTGAAGACCATTCACAACCAAACTGTAAAGAACAGGTACTGCAGCACTGGTCACACAACTAAGGTGCTAGTCCCCATGAAAATACTAAGCCTGAGACTCTGTACTAAAATATGCCAGAGTTTTTACCTACCATGTTCTCACTTACTATAACTTATCCAGTATTCTGACTTATTTTTGCCTAGAAATAAGTTTATACTTTTGATTGTACACTAAAATATTAGTGAGTAATCTGGTAAACACATTAAAATTACAGAATTAATATTTTTTAAAAGTCCTCTAGAAATTTTGAAAAAATATTATCCTTTTATATTAACAGGTTTTGATGGAGACTATGCAAAGTTATTTGACAACAGTCTTTTTTGTAACTTTTGAAAACTCCAAAAACTCCAATGTAAAAGAACACATAAAATGCTGAAAACCAAGTGATTTCATTGAACAATTAAATGTAGTGATGTGAAAGCACTATACTAGACAAGTATGTGGACTGTTTAGGACAGGAAGAGGAACTGTAGAGTGTGGTATCAACCAGGAAAAAATCGCACTTTTTACTTTAGATTCAAAGTCCTTTAAACCAAATAATTTTAAAATGTTTTGTAAAGAAATCTTGTTAGACATCAAAAATCATAGAAAGCCGACCAACTTATGGAAACAGAACATCACTCAGCTGACCCACATATGGGTCAAGGAAGAAATTAAGAACGAAATCAAAGTCTTCTAAGACTTTAATGAAAATGAATACACAATGTACCCAAACTTGTGGGACACAATAAATGCAGTCTAAAGAGAAAAATTCATAGCACTAGATGCCTATACTGAAAAGCTTAGAGAAATCCCACACTAGAGAACTAATGGCACAGCTGAAAGCCTTAGAAAAATTAGAAGCAATCTCATCTAGAAGAAATAGATGGCAGAAAATAATCAAATTTAGAGCTGAAATCAATAAAATAGAAACAAAAAGAACAGTACAAAGAATCAATGAATCAAAAAGTTGGTTCTTTGAGAAAGACAGCAAGATAGACAAGCCCTTATCCAAAA
>PVIH01007123.1:0-21795 GCA_004025045.1 Sigmodon hispidus
AAAAAAAAAAAAAAAAAAAAAAAAAGAAGACTGAATCATATACATTTCTCAAGTACAGAATTATAAAATGTGTATAGATAGTTTATGCCATTTGGTTTAATCACCTAAAGTCCTATAAAGTGGATTTAGCATATGTAATTTTCCTGTGATAACAATGAAAAATAATTTCAAAGTGAAACAGTATAAGATCACTTAGTGACCTAAGAAGAATAACCATGTTCACTTGCATCAATATTTCTTGATAACTAGACCAGTAATCTATATGTAATAATATATATAAACCAACATTCAAATATGCATAATTATATGCCCAGTATAGTGCACTTCAAAGTATATGATAGAAATTATTTGAAATCATAGTTATCAAAAAGATAACCAGGAGCCAAAACAGATATATTCCAAAATAGAAAGCCTAAACATTTAACCAATATTTCAAATTTTCAATTTAAAACTTATCTTGAGGCATTTGTGGAGCCTTAAAATAGCTTCAAATTACTCTTGAAACTTTCCAATTTTTTAAATTTATATATTTATTACTTGGTGATTTTACATCATGCACCCCCACCAAACTCAGTTATCAGTCCTCTCAGATTCATACCCACTCTTATGATCTCCCCATTAAAATGCCATTAAATGAAATTCTAAAAATACTAAAATATAGTTTGCAATTAAATAACAAAATCTAGGACTGAACATAATAATTACTATTATTTTATTAAAGCTATCAGTCTAAATTATATTTTTAAATATCTAACTTGGCTAAGATGTGATTTGATGATAAAAGAAATTTTAACAGCTGAAAATGTCCCAAGTTCTGTTAATACTATTATGGTTTCTTACTTCACTAATTTTCAGTCAAATGTCTTGCTAAATTTCAAGTAGGCATTAATTAATATGTTGTATTTTTAACTGGCCAAGTTCATGGAATACTTTAATAAAATGCTTGAAGGTCAGTATTCCCTAGTAGAAGGTAAATCTAAAAAATGTAATGTAATGGCAGAGAAAGGCAAAGATATATAAAAATAAAACTGGCTCTAGTGAAGAGAGATAATTTGGAAGAAGAGGCAAAGATTAAAATTAAATCTTTACATAATTATTCAAGAAAGTACATTTGCAATAAAAATGTTAAAAAACAAAATGTCCAATGTTTTAAAAAGGAACAAACATCACAGGGGACAAAAATAATTTTGAAAAATAAAAATTCATAGCTAAGATATTGGAGGAACATTCTGAGTTGAAGATAGTCATCACATTACATATTACAGAGATTTAAAGTGAATGTAATGCTTGATCATTACTAATATAGGAACATTTCTTTCTATCTTGAGTTTTAGTTTTCTATCTATAGGTTTCTTTAGATCAGTTGTGCCCAGTTTGTTAGAGAATTGTTCCCTCATGGAATAAATGTATGGTAACATCTTGAGATATGTTTGGGGGTCATAGCTTTTGGATATACTATTGTCATCTACAAAGAGTCCAGGATGTTGCTAATATACCCTTCTGTAGGCAGAACATATCCTATGACAAATAATATTTTGGCCTGAGAAGGAGCTCAGGTTGAGATACTCTGCTTTAGTCAAAGATTGTTGTTGGAAGGATTAGAGATAGAATTGCTAAACTATGCTGTAATGCTGAATAATAGCATTTTCCATTTTATAATTAGGTTAAAATACAGACCTCTAATTCTCCTATTTTGTAAGAAATTTTAGAGTTGCAAATTGTATGTGAAAAAATAACGAATATTTCTCTCACAATAATTCAGACTCTATAGTAAATGCCACAGTCATGAATTACTTTGACTCTTTGTATGTAATCTTGGCAATTTACTGAGAAAGAGATAAATTGAGACTATGATGAAAAACTCAAAAGCTTAGTTACTATTTTAAGCACAGAAATTCCTTTTGAAACATTAAAGGAATTAGAAAAAGGTTTTACTTGGAAATTTTAGTAGTCTATTTTGGCAAATCATTAATTTAAAAATAATTTCCCTATAGAAGACAGTAGGATATATTTAACTGGCAATTTAATAATTAAAATAGACACCATTGCCATTGTTTGTCATACTACCAAGATAGTTACAATTCTATTCTCTACTGAAGTGATGTTTGTCTTGTGTCTTAACCTCTTCTTATCTCTACAGAAAATTTAGTCATTTGTCCTTTCTATCGTCCAAATTCTCTGTTGATATTATACATAAGACCAAGAAGAATTGTCTTCTTTCACTATGGGATTTGATTTTAATCTTAGAACATTTTTAGAAGTTTATATTATGCCAATAAGAGGATGGTAATATCTAGGCTATGGCTCTGTCCTAAATAAGTAAATACTAAGATTTTTTGGCTTTGTTTGGGCCAGAAGTTCAGACCTTGCCTGTGGCGGCTTTTACCCTCCAAAGAATGACTCAGAAGTTTATATTAATTTTATATTGTTTGGCCTATGTCTCAAGCACATTATTAGCTAGCTCTTTTATCTTAATTTAATTTATCTCTAGTATTCTATCTGCCATGTGGCCCCAGCCCATGGCTCACCTGGATTTCTTAAATGGCTCTTTATTGGGGGTCGGATGGAGACTGACTAATTCTGTCTTTTTTTAACCTGTCTCTCTTCTGATCCTCTGTCCATTTTTATGTTGCTCCACATAGTCCAAAACAGCTCCTTCATTTACAGAGAACAGTCCCACCACACTTCCTGTTTGCTTTGAAAGTACTGTTTTTACTATTTCCATTTTGCCTTCCATTAATGGCTGTGACATAGAAAATATAGTAACAAATTATTTACCTCAACCCTTGACATTTTTTATTTTATTTTGTTTTTAGCTTTTCAAGACAGTTTTTCTCTGTGTAACTGTCCTGTATGACCTGGAACTCATCCTGTAGACAAGAATGGCCTCAAACTCAGAGAGATCAGCATGCCTCTGTCTCTCGTGTCCTGGGATTAAGGAAGTGTACCAACATGACTAAACCTAGCATTTAATAGGTACCCAAAGTTGCTTTTTAAATGTTTCTTAACTATTTTATTTTATTTGTATGAGTGTTTTGCCTTCATATATGTATGTATACTGCGTGCTTGCCTAGTGCCCATGGAGGTCAGCAGAAGGCATTAGATTCCTTGGAACAGAAGTTATGGTTTTGGGGCTACAATGTAGGTGCTGTGAACTGAACCCAAGTCCTCTGCCAGAATAATAGCAAGTGCTCTTAACTGCTGAGCCATCTCTATAAACTAGGTGCCCAAAGGTTCCTGCATTTAGTTACTTCTTTAAAGATTCATAGAGTCAAAAAACAAACAATTCTATCCTTCTGAAAGTGTTAAAGGTTGATATAGCCTTCACTAGACTGGGGAAAGGGATCACTTCAGCAGATGGCAACCAGTGTTCATTCAATGCCTGTAAATCAGTTAGGAAATGGTTATAAAGGCCAAGTAAGTTATAGTCACTGTAAAGACCTCATCAATACTAATAGTCACCAGGTTGAGATATATAGATATTGAGAAACTTAGTTTCTATCTTTCTTTATTCTATGTGAAAACTAAAGTTCAAAGAGGTTGAATTCTTTCACCAAGATAATACACCATTTTAGAAAAAAAAATATTCTTTAATAGGGGTTGGAGAGATGACTCAGAACTTAATGAATTACAATGCATCTTTTGATAAATGAGATTTACTAAGTAAAATAAGGAATTTTAAGCCATTTAAATGTCATTTGGGCTCAAAGTGTTCATTTTAGTACTTTATTTTACACATAATATTGTATATTCCTAGTTTATCACATATAAATACATTTATCTTTTTAAAATATGCTCTATTTCATAAATAGGAAAATCATTTTTTGATATTTTATAAACACAGTATCTTATTACTTAATACAATTAGACTTACAATTTCTTAATACAGTTAGACTACAATTTCTAGTAGTTCAGTTATTATGAAGATCTAATAACTTCCTATATCCAATTAATCTACAATGAAAATTCTACCTGCAGTTGAAGATACTAAGAAAAATACCATGATATTATCAAAATGAAGACCAAGACATAGAAATTATGTAAACAGAATATCTAAAAATTAAAAACATAATAAAAGTATTTCAAATCATATGTCAGAAGTCACATTGCATACAAATAATACTAGTTTCATAATTGAAGTTATATGGGATAGTATTATGTTGATTTGACACAAGCTAGAGTTATCTGAAAGTAAGGACTCTCAATTGAGAAAATGACTCCATAACACAAGGCTGTATGCAGGGAGGCATTTCTGTTTAGAGGTTGCAGTCTACTATTGCCTGACAGCTCTATCCAAGCTCAATAACATGGGCCTGACTTATCTCTAGTATAACTCTTAATACAGTTCCCTAAAGAAGCTTCCTTCCTTGCTGTCCATATGGTAATTAGACACTGTTCTAAGAGTTTTACAATAAAACAGCTTCCACAGATGAAAACTAAGACTTGTACTAGAAGTTTTTTTGATAGGAGTGTGCTGTTTAATGCAAATTAGGTGAATCTTCAGCTACCATTCCAAATTATATATATCCCCTATACTCTGGAATAAAGTTGAGCTGTCTCAATGAAGCAGTTTCTCAGAAAGCTATTTATGATGTGCACACAGGCCACATACAAAGCTCTCAATTACTGCTTCTGTCCCTTTGTCCTTGTGGACTAAGGACCAATGAACTTTGAAAAAAAGGGGACCCCACAGCTGTAGGTCCCAGATCATTGTGTACTTCACTACTAATTGACTGGTAGTCCTGGGTTTTATAAGAACTTGGGCTCAGCAAGCCAGGGGAAGTAAACCTGTTGTGAAATATTAGTTTAACTATATAAAGCTATGTTACATTTGTTTATACTACATTTGTTTAATTAGCAATGTAATAATGTGTTGTTGTTTCACCTTGCCTGCCAAAGGCACCTGACTGTTCAAATTAAAAGCTGGACAGCCAATAGCCAGGCAGTAAGATAGGCAGGGCTGAATAAACAGAAGAAGCAATCTAGGCTCCAGTGGAGAGGAAAGAGGAGAGAAAAAGAGAATAAGAGAGAAAGAGATAGAGAGATGCACAAGGACAGTCTGGCAGCCAAATATGAAATAGGACATATATAATGAAAGAAAGGTATAAAGGCCCAAGACAAAATGTAGATGAGGAGAAATAAGTTAATGTAAGTTGAAAAAAGCTACACAGAAACAAGCATAAGCTAAGGTTGAGTATTCATAGCTAATAAGAAGTCTCCATGTAAATATTTGGGAGCTGGTTGGTGGCCCAAAAGAAAGCCTGGTTCACAAGCCCAGTAAGCAGCACCACACTTCATGGTTTCTGAATCAACGCTCACCACAAGTTCCTACCCTTTTTGATTTCCTGTTCTGACTTCCTATGATTATGAACTGTGATGTGGAAAGTTAAGCAGAATAATCCCTTTCCTCCTCAACCTGTGTCTTGGTTATGGTATTTCATTGCAGCAACAGAAATCTTAATGGAAACAACTTAGTTTATTTACTCAATATTTTTGACTTGTTTATGATAGACATTATTCTAGGTATTTGAGACACCATAGCTAATAAAATAAATACCTCCATTTATGCTCTTAACTTTAAATTTTTAAAGTGGAAGTAATAAAATAAGAGTAATGGACAACTGGTGTGATTCTAAGTAGTGATAAGTCATAACTTTTTGTGTGAAGTACCCTTTTTCTCTATTAGAAATAATGCTAACTGAAATAGATACTTAAAGGCTGCTTTTGCTATAAAACACAATACTCCTTTTTGTCTTCACAAAGTAACTGGAAACATTATGAATGCTTGGAATCTCTAGTTTTATATACTGTGGCTGTCTCCTTTACTTTGGGTCATTTGCTTAAATAGCAAAGTATGCATATTAATCATTCAAGATGTGTTTATCAACCTATCTCATCCCATTCCAATGTTTAAGACAAAGATAAGCCTTTGCTTAAATCTGTAGTCAACTTGGATTCTGGGAACACCAGAGCCTGACAAAACAGAGCTTCTTTATCTTCCCTGATCTTGCCATGAGGAAAATTATCAGTGAGTATAAGGGTGGAAAGCATTATCACTTGAGAACTGCATTGGTCCCTCAAATACTGCCAAGGGCTTCTTAAGACCACCTTTCAATACCAGAACTTAGTCAACGATTAATTATTTATAATTAATTAATTATAACCAGAACACACACACCTATACTAGTACTGTTTAATTATGCATAACTCTGGTTCTCTGACCCAATTCTTTCTCTACGAAAACCCAAACCTAATGTCAATAAACCAAAAACAGAATTTAGGATTATTGGAACTCTTATCTATTTTGTTTCCAATGAGACCATACTGAAATAATCTCCTTTCTCTATTTTCACCATTTCTTTAAATTTATATATTATATTTAGTTAATTAACTCCTGAGCTTATTTTCCCTAGACCTTTGGACCTAAAATTCTTGGCCTCTTCACTGTTGAGATCCAAAAGTGAATAAATTAACATTAAGTAGTTTATGGGCAGTCAAATATATAGCATAATTTACTTTAAAGGGATCATATTTGTTTTAATTAGCTTTAAAAATGTATTTATTACAATGTACTTATATTCATAAATCTTCTGCCCACTCCTCCTGTATTTTAAAAGAAATTAGGAAACTAAAGTTAGTAAGGAAAAATTGACTTCTTTACAATTTGGACAAACTACAAAGTACAAGAAAATTTCTTCATGCTTTTTCTATAATAGTGTTATAGTTTTTAAGAAAAAAATAAAGCAAATGCTAGGAAATTAGAACAGGTTAAATTCCTTGAGATAACTTGATAGAACCTTGTGAAATATCATCCTATAAACGAAGTACTTCCTTTTGCTGGTGTGAAGGCTCTGGCCTTGGCCTCCTGTCAAATGGGACACCCTGTGAAATTAAATTTTCTCTTTTTTAGTTTTCCTTTGAAACAGAGATTCTCTGTGGAACAGTTCTGGCTGTCCTGGAACTCACTCTGTAGATCAGGCTGGCCTCCAACTCACAGAACTCCATCTGCCTCTGCTTTCTAGGTGCTGGGAAGGAAAGCATGTGCCACCACCAACTGGCAAACTTTATGTTCATATTTTCACTAATTTATTACTCAAAGAAATCTTCTTAGGACTCTTGCTTTATGTTATTACCTCATTGTCCTGGCTAGTTCTGTATCAACTTGACATAAGCTACAGTCATCAGAGGGGAAGAAGCCTCAATTGAGAAAATGTTGCCACAGATCTATCTGTAAACTTTTTCTTAATTAGTGATCTGGAGTCAGAAATTTATCTGTCTCTCTAACACCCATGGTCAGGACTAATCTCTCCCACTCTCTGTCCCATAACTGTTTATAAAATAATCAGTCAGAGGCTTAATATTCTAGTAAATGCTGGGCCAGTAGTTTGGGCTTATTACTAACTAGCTCTTACAGTTAAATTAACTCATGTTCTTCTTAAAAAGAATATTAGTAAGTGGCTTATAAATATTCTTGTGATTTTTTTGCCAAAAATGTGGCTGCTTTCTGTCCTTGTCCAAAATATCTGACAGAGGCTAAACTGAAGAGTTTTGGATCAGTGGAATTGGAAGGGGAGATTTCAAAACAGCCTGGTATTGACTCTGTCATGTGGTTTTAATGGTCTCTCTTATGCAAACCTGTAACGAAATGGATCAAGCTGAATAAGGAAGGAAAATGCAAAATGTACAGTTTGAGGAGAAAAAAAGAATACTAGGGAGTATAATGGAGCTAAATCTATTGCTCAAGGAGATAAAAGGTTAGAAAAAATTCTGATGCTAAGTGGAATAAAGAGAGTGGTGACCCCAGGGCAAGACCACACCCAGATAAACTTCCAATTTGTGAAAAGAAAAGAAAGAAAAAACTCAAGTAATTTTTGACATCATCAATTACTTCCTCATAAAACAATTGCTAGACAGCCAATACATACATGCAGGTATAAAATTCATGAACAATTAAGATCTATTCAAGATATAAAACAGCCAAAAGTAAACTGCTATGATTAAAAGCAGAGAGATACATGCAAAAAAATAACTGTATGAGTCACCTCCACTAAAATGAAATATAAATACTATTTTAAGGTACTTTAAAAACAATAATTAATAATTTAAACTATCCACAGATAGTTTGCTTATGGGAGAGAACTAAAGTCATCATTTCACCAATCAAAAAAGATACTACAGAAAGAACTCCCATTAGCCTTGATAAAAAACAAAACAACAAACCTCTTTCTGTACTTCTCATACCTCCTATGATACCATACTTCAGGAGATAAGCACCTGGATCTACATTTATCACTTCACACTTATGCCAATTAATGAAACATCTACATATACTTCAGAAAAGGTAATGATACTTGCGGCTATGTTGATAATTGAGTATTCTCGATATCTGAATGCAAAACCCCTCTGAAAATATTTTTGCTAAATCTATTTTATAACATAATTTAAAAGTCTGTTGATAGATACTAATAAAAAGTCTGATACAATTTATACTTTTTCTTATTATGTTTTCCTAAATGATAAAAATAATGTTGAATTGATTTTAGCATAAGTGCAAGTGAAGATGGGGATGTTATTTTATGTCTTTGTGGTAACCATTTTTTGAAAATGACCATTTACTTGCCCTGACCTATTTTCTTTGCACCATCTATGTGTTTTAAAAGATATAAAAATTTCACTGCCTTCATAAAATAACTTTCCTGTTATTCAATACAATTGAATAAAATATTCAATTTAAATGCAGAAAGAATTATTTTAATTATTTCAAAAGGAATTTCATTGTAAGTGTACCTCTCCTTTAAATAAAAATCATGGAGGGCAAAACCAATAAAATTTTAGGCTGAAAAGAGTAAAAAATTATTCCCTGGATCTAACTAGTTGTACTAATATGTAGCTAATGATTTAATATTTTAAAATATAACAAACTAAAGGTTCTGAGAAACCATAGGACATATTGAAATTTTTGCCTACCTTGCAATAACACTGACTTAACTCTTTTTACAAATACATAAAGGCTTTGGGTTGACTCTCTTGATATCTAGATTAAAAAATAATCAGCCTTTAATGCCAACAATGTTCATGGTACTTTATCAAAATTGACTAAAAAACAGAACAAGAAAAAAACTTTCTGAAGGTATAAGTATTGGGTTACAAATTTTATGACAATTTAAAAAAATAACTTAAAATGCTACTGTGTTCTAATGTGGTACATACAAACATTAATTCAAAAATAGAGAAAACTTGTAAACTACACATAGTTAAATGAGAAATGTCTCACACTGGCTCATGAATCTGAATACTTGGTCTATGCTTGTTTAGAATGTGTTAGGAGGTTATGGACTCTTGAGGAGTTGGAGTTTTGATGAAAGAAGTACATTACTTGAGACAGGCTTTGAGGTTTCATAGACTGGCCCCACTTTTTGTTTTCTCTCTCTGATTTTTTTTTTACATAAAATGTGGTAAATTGGCTTTAAACTCTTGCTGCCATATCTTCCCTGCCATGATATTCCTTATGGGGCTGCAATCCAAACAAGTCCTTTCTTCACTAACTTGTCTTTTGTCAGAGCATCCTATCAGAGACACAGAAATATAGAATTGGCATGAATAAGTAGAGTTATCTCTGTGATAAAAATGACCATGTAGCATTTATATCTTTAGAATACTTTGTGAAGAATTTGAAATGTTGACCTTGTAAAACTGTTTAGTGCTGTGGTAAGAGGTTAATGGGCTATTCTTTTGAGTGCTTGGAAGTCAGTAATACTGTGAGAAATATAGATGGTAGAGGCCAACCAACCTTGTATGGTTTCAGAGGGAAACAAGGATTCTATTTATATATGTCTAAGGGCCATTTGTATGATATTTTATGAAATAATCTGGCTGCATTCTGCCAATGTCCTGAAAGCTTACATAAAGTTTAATTTAAAATGTAATGGATTGATATATTTGGTAGAAGTATTTTCAATTCAGCATAAAACTGAGTCTGTGTTATGATTATTACCAATAACTATTATGCAAGTCCGAAAGATAAAATAACAACAAGTAGGGCAGAAAGAAATAAAAAGTGCTCAGTATAAACAGAAAATGTTCACCAGTAAGTTTCAGACTGTAGCCAAGTCCTGTGCTTAAAAACAGGCTGTAATTGCCTTAAGGCAAGACTCCAGCAAGCTGATGCTCCAGCACTGTGAAAAGAGAGCCAAAGGGGTTTCTTGTTCATGGAAAGCAACTGTCTCAGGAAAGGTTTTCACCACTTTCTGTGGAGAGTGACTGTGGCCCAAGTGGTGCAAGTTTCATCAGAGCTGATAGCAGAACACTGCAATATTATGGCACTATTTTTAGAGGAATAACATAATATATAGAGGGCATTGTGGATTATTCTTCTGTAGTTTCTCAGAGCTATTAAGTAAGGTCCAACAAATGTGTGGCAGGGAGACAACCCCGAGGATGCCATAAAAGTTTATCCTGTGAAGAATGAATACAGGGATTGACAGCAGCCCAAGAAAGAGATGTAAATTGTGGGCAACAAAGCTAGAGAGGTAGAGCCATCTGAGCTCTTTTTTGCTTTTTTTTTTTTTTTTTTTTTTTTTTTTGGAGAGCAAAGAGTTTATTTAGCTTACACTTCCAGATCACTGTTCATCATCAAAAGAAGTCAGGACAGGAACTCAACAGGGCAAGAACCTATATACGGGAGCTGATGCAGAGGCCAGGAAAAAATGTTGCTTACTGGCTTGCCCCTCATGGCTTGCTCAACTTGCTTTCTTATAAAACCCAAGGCCACTTGGCCAGGAATGGCACCGCCTACAGTGGGCTAGGCCATCTTTCATTGAGCACTAATTAAGAATAGCCCACAGGCTAGCATATGTATAACCCTATCTTATGGAGACATCTCAACTGAAGTTTTCTCCTAGTAAATGACTTTAGTTTGTGTTGAGTTAACATAAAACTATCTAGTAAAAAGATCAATAAACACCCAAGGTCCTGTGCTTTTAAAACTAAGGTCACAGTATCTTGGCATGTATCTACAGGATTTGATCTTTCTACTACTGGTTTTTATGTTTGGCTCAATTTTCCTCACTGTGCCCCCACTCTTCTTTTTTTTTTTAAACAGAAATATATACTCTGCAACTGAATATTGGAAGTTTGTAACTTTTTAAAATAGGGGTCTGAGATGGGAATGTTTGTCTGTATGCTGTGAATATCATTCTTTAAATAAAGAAACTGCTTTGGCCTGTGTCCAGTATCATAGAAGCAGGTGGGAAAATTGGGGTTCAGGTAGAAGGAGGGCAGAGTCAGACAGACTCAATCCAGCTGCCAAGAAGAACCATATAAGGTACTTAGGTGAGCCATGGGCCGGGCCATGTGGCTAGACAAGATTAATGGAAATGGTTTGAATTAAGATGAAAGAGCTAGCTAGCAATGTGCCTGAGACATAGGTCAAACAGGATGAAATTAATACAAATGTCTGAGTCATTTTTTTTTGGGGGGGAACCAGCAGTAGGCAGGTCAAAACTCTGGCTCTGATGGGGTCAGAAATCTTGTACACTAAGTGTCAGTTAAGAGATTTCCTTAGACAATGGGGTCTATGAAATTTGACAAAATAATTATTGAATCATGAGATGGAAATGGATCTATAAGAGCCACAGAAAAATGTGGTGATTTGAATAAAAAAATGTCTTCCATATGCTTTTGTATTTGGGTACTTGGCCCCTAGTTGGTGGGGCTATTTAGGGAAACTTTTAGAGATTGATATTTATAGGAGGACATACATTACTGGGGGTAGACTTTGAGTTTTTATAACTTGGCTCCAGTTCTTATTCTGACTTCCTTTTCTCTCTCTTCTTCCTCTGTATCTCCCTCTGTCTTTCTGCTTCATATGTGTGTATGAAGTATAATAAATATTAGCCTCATGTTTCTGCTGTCATGTCTTCTTCACCATAATACCCCCTGAAAATTTAGCCAAAATAAACCTTTTCTTGTCTAACTTGCTTTTTTTAGGGTATTTTAACACAGCAAAAGACAATTAAATGATATACTAAGAGACAATACCATAATTCACTATGTCTCCTAATTAAGTAAGTCTTTATGGTAGCGCATTGTTACACAGGTTTGGAAAATTATTCAACAATATTCTTTTTTTGCCAATGAAAAGTAGATGAGTAATCTTATAAGATAACTTGTATTAGAGTTATATTTCCCTTTCTAATTTTAAAATTAAGAATGGGATTTCAAAATTCCTATAATACTTGATTTCTCATAAGTCTGGCCTATTTTTTATATCCCAGTAAATTAATCACATTGATAAATGACAAAAGAGATTGGCATTTTGTTTGATAGAATCTCACATCTATAGCAGGATTTTCTAAACTTCCTATAACATACATACTTTATTTGCCCAAATATATTTAAAAAATTTCTTGATTTATGACTATTCTTCTATAACCATGAAACATTCATAATTTCATTTATATGTTGGAACATACTATTTGGGACTCGAATTTTCTTTTTTGGTATTATAAATTAACTTTATTAGATGTTATTTAAAATATATGCATGGATAAATTTAATATAATATTAAAGCTGTACCTCAATGCCTTTACACACAAGATTACAACTTTCTCTGGAAGCTAAACCTTGTAATTTAAGAGTCACCGAGATGATACTGGTTTGATTATGGTCATGCAATGTTTTCTCTCTCTTAAAATAAAAGGGGATAGTTTATGTTTGATATTTCAGAAAGACATCTGAGAGATTTTAAACCTTTTTTAGAATAGATTTTAAAACATTTAAATTTACAAGGATATAAATTTTTGTCATCTAATTTTATATATGTATAATATCAAGCCTTGCTTTTTCTAAAGCTGCTAGATCTTTTGATAATAAAATGTCCTAAGATATAAAATTCATGCAAGCTTTGAGGCTGACTGGTAATCAGGACCTTCTGTCCAGTATTCTTGGGCTTGGACTTGCCACATTGTTTATAACAGTTCATTGTTAGACCATTGGTCAATATATGTTCACTGAAACAACTATTATAAACAACAGTTTATGTGTTACATGATGGTGATAAAGAACCCATCCTTTGTTGTTTCCCATCATGAGGAAATAATGCTGACTGGGAGATCGGAAAATCAGGGTAGTGATGTGCTATAAATAAATCTCCCATTTTGAAATGCATCTGTTCTAACGTAACTGTTCCTTGTCTCAACATCAAAATCGGACAACCACAAATATTTGATAAATACCCCATTGCTTAAATTCCTTCCTTGCCTTTGATTAGCTTTTCAGCATTCTGAGCACAATGACATGGTTCAGCTTCAAACAGCTATAGAAGAGAATATATTGGCCCTGCTCCTAAGACAGGATAAAAGACTAAGTTAAAGGAAACTCCCTGAGCCCAAAGTTGCCAATTGGTAGATTATTTTTTATTTTTACTTTTAGAATTATTTATTTATTTTAAAAAAATGGACATAACCCAGCAACAGTGAAGGACAAAAGCAGGCATACTTTTTCAAGTTAGCTGCAGCAGACAGCCCTATACATTTGGGAGTCACTCTAACCAGCTTTTTAAAAAGTGCTTTCAAAACTTGCATACAGATAACTTAAGGTCAGTATCAACTTCATCTAATTTAAGAACATGAAAAGGAAGAATATTGTTCAATGAAAAAGGTCCTTTTTGAGTAGACAGGCCAATTACAAAGAAGCCATTTTATATTCTGTGCACACCTCCAACTTCTGTATCATTTCCTTTTTTAAAATAAATTATTATTTGGTGATTTTACATCATAAACCCCATCAAACTCAGTTATCAGACCTCTCAGTTTCATACCCACTCTTATGATCTCCCAATATTCAAAAAAGCCAATTCATGCTGCTCATTTACTTACTGGAGCATAATTAAACTCCCTGTGGCCAGTCCCTTAAAGAAAACAAGTCTTTCCTCACCCACACCCATGCCAGAGGCCATCAATGAAGAAGTGAGGCACTATGTCATTTAGCTATGTTCTAGCCTTGGGTTCTTGTAGAAGTAGACTAATGAGTGAATACATCCCCTCCTTATCTTTCTGGGCTTGTGATACCTCACTCAGGAGTATAGTCTCCAAATCCATCCATTTGCATGCTTAGGATATCATTTTTTCTTAGTGATGAGTAGTACTCCATTGTCTAGATGTACCACAGCTTGTTAATCCATTCTTCAGTTAGAACCATCTAGATTGTTTCATGTTCTTGCTATTACAAATAATGCTGCTATGAACATAGTTGAGCTAATGCTTTTGGAGTATGAGTGTGAAAGTGCATCCTTAGGGTATATGCCAAATAGTAGTATTGCTGGATCCTTGGGGAGAGTGATTCCCAGTTTAATGAGAATCTGCCATACTGCATTCCAGAGTGGCTGAAAAAGCTTACACTCCCACCAACAATGGAGGAGTGTTCCCCTTGCTCCACATCCTCTCCAGCATAGGCTGTCCTCTGTGTCTTTATATTTAGGCAATCTAACAGGTGTCAGGTGGTATCTCAAAGTTGTTTTGATTTTCATTTCTCTGATGGCTAAAGATGATGAGCACTTTTTCAGGTGCCTTTCAGCCATTCGTAATTCTGCTGAGAATTCCCTTTTTAGATCTGAACCCCATTTTTTGATTGGATTATTCAAGGTTTTGGGCTCTAGTTTCTTGATTTCTTTATATATCTTAGAGATCAGTCTTTTATCACTTGTAGGGTTGGTGAAAATCTTTTCCCATTCTGTAGGCTGTCGTTTTGTCCTATTGACAGTGTCCTTGGCTTTACAGAAGCTTCTTACCTTCAGGAGATCCCACTTATTGATTGTTGGTCTTAGTGCCTGTGCCACTGGTGTTATATTTAGGAAGTGGTGGCCTGTGCCAATTTGTACAAGTGTATTTCCCACTTTCTTTTCTATTAAGTTTAAAGTGGCTGGGTTTATGTTGAGGTATTTGTTCCACTTGGATTTGAGTTTTGTGCAGGGTGACAGGCTCGGATCTATTTGCATTTTTCTACACACTTCCATCCTGCTTTGCCAACACCATTTGTTAAATATACTATCTTTTTTCCATTGAATGTTTTGGGCCTCTTTGTCAAAGATCAGGTGTTCATAGGTTTTTGGGTTACTGTCTTGATCCTCAATTCTATTCCATTGGTCCACAATTCTGTTTTTATGCCAGTACCAGGCTGTTTTTATTACTGTAGCTCTATACTATAGCTTGAAGTCAGGGATGGTGATACCTCCTGAGGTTCTTTTGTTGAGTAAAATTGTTTTGGCAATCCTGGCTGTCCTGTTATTCCAAATGAAATTGAGTACTGTTCTTTCAAGGTCCAAAAAGTATTGTGTTGGGATTTTGATAGGCAGTGCATTGAATCTGTAGATTGCCTTTGGTAGAATTGCCATTTTTACTATGTTGATCCTACCAATCCAGGAACATGGGAAAGCTTTCCATTTTCTGATATCCTCTTCAATTTCTTTCTTCAATTATTTAAAATTTTTGTCAAATAGGTCTGTTACTTCTTTGGTTATAGTTACTCCAAGGTATTTAATACTATTTGTAGCTAATATGAAGGGTAATGTTTCCCTTATTTCTTTTTCAGCTCTTCTATCATTAGTGTATAGAAGGGCTACTGATTTCTTTGAGTTAATCTTGTATCCTGCTACATTGCTGAAGGTGTTTATTAGCTGTAGCAGTTCCTTGGAAGAATTTTGTGGGTCACTTATGTATACAATCATATCATCTGCAAATAGAGATAGTTTCACTTCTTCTTTTCCAATTTGTATCCCCTTAATGTCTTTTCATTCCCTTATTGATTTAGCTAAAACTTCGAGAACTATATTGAATAGATAAGGGGAGAGAGGACATCCTTGTCTAGTTCCTGACTTTAGTGGGATCGCTTTGAGTTTTTCTCCATTAACTTTGATACTGACTGTCGGCTTCTTGTAAATTGCCTTTATTGTATTTAGGTATTCTCCCTGTATTCCTGATCTCTCCAGGGCTTTAATCATAAAGGAGTGTTGGATTTTGTCAAAGGCTTTTTCAGCATCTAAGGATATGATCATGTCGTTTTGTTCCATTAATTTGTTTATACGTTGGATAACATTTACAGTTTTTTGTATGTTAAACCAGTCCCGCATTTCTGGGATGAAGTCTACTTGGTCATGGTGGATGATATCTTTTATACATTGTTGTATATCGTTTGCCAAAATTTTGTTGAGAATTTTTACATCAATATTCATGAGGGAAATTGGTCTGTAGTTCTCCTTCTTTGTTGTGTCTTTGAGTGGCTTGGGTATTAGGGTGATTGTGGCCTCATAAAAGGAATTTGGCAATATTCCTTCAGTTTCTACTGTGTGAAATAGTTTGAGGAGTAACAGTAGTAATTCTTCTTTGAAAGTCTGGTAGAATTCAGCACTAAAACCATCTGGACCAGGGCTTTTATTTTAGGGGATGTTTTTTAATAACAGCTTCAATTTCCTTTAGGGTTATTGGCCTGTTTAGGTAATTAATCTGATCTTCATTTAATTTTGGTAGATGGTACCTGTCCAGAAAGTTGTCCATTTCTTCGAGGTTTTCCATTTTTGTGGAATATAGATTTTCAAAATATGATCTGATAATTCTCTGTATTTCCTGGGGGTCTGTTGTTATGTCCCCGTTTTCATTTCTGATTTTGTTGATTTGGACACTCTTTCTCTGTTTTTTGATTAGTTTGGCTAAGGGCTTATCTATCTTGTTGACTTTCTCAAGGAACCAACTCTTAGATTCATTGATTCTTTGTATTGTTCTTTTTATTTCAATTGTATTGATTTCAGCTCTAAGTTTGATTATTTCCTGCTGTCTACCCATTCTAGGTGAGTTCACTTCTAATTTTTCTAAGGCTTTCAGCTGAGCTCTTAGTTCTCTAGTGTGGGATTTCTCAAGGTTTTTCATATTGGCATCTAGCGCTATGAATTTTCCTCTTAAGACTGCTTTCATTGTGTCCCACAAGTTTGGATACATTGTGGATTCATTTTCATTAAATTCTAGGAAGACTTTGATTTCTTTCTTAATTCCTTCCTTGACCCAGAGATGGTTCAGCTGAATGATGGCTTAGCTTCCATGAGTTGGTAGGCTTTCTCTGATTTTTGATATTGTTGAACTCTAATTTTAGGCCCTGGTGATCTGATATGTTACATCCTCTTCAATTTCTTTCATTAGTGATTTGAAGTTTCAGTCAAACAGATCGGCTACTTCTTTAGTTATAGTTACACTGAGGTATTTAATGCCATTTGCACCTACTATAAAAGGTGATGTTTCCCTTATTTCTTTTTCAGCTCTTTTATCTTTAGTGTATAGGAGGGCTACTGATTTTTTTTTTGAGTTAATCTTGTATCCTGCTACATTGCTGAAGGTGTTTGTCAGCTGTAGAAGTTCCCTATTAGAATTTTGTGGATCACTTATGTATACAATCATGTTATCTTCAAAAAGAGATAGTTTGACTTTATTTTCCAGTTTGCATCCCATTAATCTACTTTAGTTCACTTAATGCTTTAGCTAAAACTTTGAGAACTATGTTGAATAGATAAGGGGAGAGAGTACATCCTTGTCTAGTTCCTGATTTTAGTGGGATTGCTTTGAGTTTTTCTCCATTTAGTTTGATGTTGGCCTTTGCCTTTTTGTAAATTGCTTTCATTGTATTTAGGTGTTTCCCCTGTATTCCTGATCTCTCCAGGACTTTTATTATCAAGGAATGTTGGATTTTGTCAAAGGCTTTTTCAGCATCTAAGGAGATGCTCATGTGTATTTTTTCCTTCAATTTGTTTATATGATAGATGACATTTATCATTTTCCATATGTTGAACCTTCCCTGCATTTCTGGGATAAAGCCTACTTGATCAAGGTGAATGACATTTTTTATATGTTGATGTATACACTTTGCCAGATTTTTGTTGTGAATTTTTGCAACAATGTTCATGAGGGAAACTAGTCTGTAACTGTCTCTTTTTCTTTTTTGTTGTGTCTTTGAATGGCTTGGGTATCAGTGTTATTGTGGTCTCATAAAAAGTGTTTGGCTATATTATTTCACTTTATACTGTATGAAACAGTTTGAGGAGTATTTGTATTAGCTCTTCTTCATTCAGTGTCTGGTAGAACACTGCACTGAAACCATCTGCCCCTGAGCTTTTTTTATTTGGTAAACTTTTAATGACAGCTTCAATTTCCTTTGGTGTTAAAGATACATATTCACACTCCAAAGTTATTTTTTTGTAATTGCAAAAACCTTGAAACAACCTAGATGCCCCTCAACTGAAAAATGGATTAACAAAGTTGGTACATCTACACACTGGAGTACTACTCAGCAATAAGAAAAAGTGCTATCCTAAAATTTGCAGGCAAATGTATGAATTTGGAAAATATCCTCCTGAGCAAGTTAAACCCAGGAAGATAAGCAGGGGATATACTCACTCATTGGTGGACTTTAAACAAAAAGCAAAGCATGTCCAAACTGCAAACCACAACTTGGGATCTGAAACACCTTGGACCTGCACCTTGGATCCTACTCCCTCTAGAGGAACACCTGACCCAGTCTTGATGTTGAGGTGAGGAAAGTGGATCTGCCTGTAGTGGATGCTGAACTAAGCCACCTTGAAACCTTGGGACCTCCTGCCCTTGCTGGGGAGGAGATAAAGTCATGGTGAGAAGAGAGAGTGAATGGGATGGGTGGGTGGGGGAAGGAAGTTTTAACAAGGGGATACATGGATAAAAAATATTACTAGTTCATAATAAAATAATAAAAAATGAAAATGAAGGGGAAGAAAAAGCATGTTTAATCATGACGAATACTGATAAAATCATGACACAAATTAAAATATTAGCCATATTTTTCTAAAACATCATAGAAATGACTAGTAATACAATTTTTGATCATAAATCTGTCTAGTGAAACAGATAAATTAAGTATAATGTTGCCAATTTAAGGAAAAATAGGAATAAAAATGATGAAATTATTGTGGTCAAGTTAGAAACAAATACACAAAATAATATACTTAGAACAAGCAAATGTGTTTATTCCTCTGTTAATAGAATGTCAATTCAGTGTAGTGTTTTCATAGTTCATCAAAAACACAACTGTTTGCTTTACTCACACTGATTTTAAAACAATTGCAAGGAAGAAAAAATATGAGAAACTATGTGATTCTTGAGTATCTGTTCTCTTGTAGGTATAAAAAGTACTTTTTAGCATAAAAGAAATATCTTTCAACTAGTATAAATATAAATATAGTTTCCCTCTCCTGTACTCTCTCTTCCCCATCATTCTCCCTTTCTCCTCTGCTTCCTGTCCCTTCTTTCCTTACTTCCACTCCTGCTACTCCTCCTCTTCTCTCTCTTTCCATACTTCCTCTTCTTCATTCTTCCTGTCTCATCTCACTTTTGCACATATCTTCCTAGATGATTTTTTTAAAAAATCACTAGTATATTTCCTATTAGAACATCTCTGATTCTTTCCTTAACCCCAGTAACATTGCATTTTTCTCTCTCTTTTTTGCACTTTCTTTACAAATGAGAAACCTCTAATTATTCTTGACATTCTTCCTTTCATTTAAAATCATCAAATACTGTTTTTTCCCTTTAAAATTCAGAGGGTCTTTCAGTGTCTCTTCATCTTGTGCAACTATAGTATCAGATCAAATGTCAGTAAGTGCATATCATCATTTCTCAACAGATTTCCTGGATATCATTATATACTTTATGATACAAAACAGTACCAAAATTACATTTTTGAAATAGCAATAAAATAATTTTATGGAGGGGCGTCACCACAATATGAGGGCATATATTAAAGGGTCACAGTGTTAGGAAGGATGAGGACCACTAGACCAACACAATCAAGATACAGAAGAGAGTTGTCAGTCAACACAAGGTTCTGCTCTAATTGCTCTTCTGTCCTCAAATATAGTCAATCTGAATTCTGTCCTGTTCTCTCCCTACTCCAGACTAAAGTGTTTTCTATTTCTGTAATTTTACCTTCTTGAGACCAAAAGGTTTGTATTGTTTTAGTCTTTGCTAATCATGATCTGTTAAGGCAACTGAATGAAAATTATCACAATCTACAGATATGGTATGACAAAATATAGAATATATAAAGCATTATTAAAATTAGACCAGTAAACTCGTAATCTGTCCAATGAGAAAATAGTACTATGAAAAAGATTTTAGTAATCTTACAAACTAAGTATCCAACTTCCATAAAACCCACCAGTTATACCTTTGGACCCTTTCTCAAAAGAAATGAAAAAATATATATGTATGTTAAAACATGTGCTATTGATATTAACAGATCATGATTAACAAAGACTCAAAAAATTCAGATCTTTTGGTGCTCATAACATTCCAGATAAATATTAAGAGAACTGAACTGAAAGTCTAAGGTCTAAATAACTAATAATACATTTATATTATAGTTTCAGGCCGGTAAAATTGAATATTGAAAGATAATTATATACTTGAAGTAATTTCACTAGATCATGTAGGATTTTTGTTACATTGTTATCCATTTGCTAATATTGTGTCAAGTAGTTTTGCATTTACCTTCACTTACATTTGCTAAGAATATCTGTAGTTTAGTTTTGATTTTGTACAATCCTTGACATGATTTAGTATCAGGATAAGGCTAGCTTCAAAGTATAATTGAAAATATATTTTTCCCTATTTTATTTTCTGAAAAAGATTGTTCGTACTTGGTGATAATTCTCCTTTAGTGATTTAGTTTGAACATTCCAGTTAAACCAAGGAACAGATTATTTTTTTTGTAATATTTTATATTATAAATTCAACTTTTGTAATTACTATAAGATTATTAAAATTAATTTAGTGACATATTTTGAGTTTTTAGCCCACTGTAAGGTGTCAGACTTATGTGTATAAAGTTGTTGCAACTTCCAGCTTTGATAGTAATTCTGAGTTTTCCGATTAAGCAAGAAAATTTTCAATTAACTTTATAGTCAGTACTACCTAATAACTTAAAAAATAAAACTAGAACATATCCATTCTTTATAAACTACCTAATACTAATACTTAAAACTCTTATTTAAAATATTCTTGGAAAGAAGAAATTAGATTGGATGTTTTATGAATAAAATTGTGCTCTGTACAGCTCATCTAACCAAATTCAAATTCTTGCTTTCCTTATCATTCAGTGAGAAAATAGAATGAGTAGGTAAGTCTGCTAGGTTCTAGTGAGGCCATTAAAAATCTGTTCTGACTGAGAATAACAATCAGTAGTAAAGGATTTATTAGCATGCACAGTATGTTTAAATTTCAGTACTGAAAAAAACAAATTAAAAAATAATTAAAACAATCAATGAACAAATAAGGAACTGAAATTATGTCCTGTGAAAGATCATTGACAATAATTGTGGTTAAAATGTAGTATATCTACCAAATGCTGATGATAAAACTAGCAATTCTATGTATTTTTTTTTTCATTTAACAAATTTGTACTGGTTCATTACATGCAAGTTAATAGTTTCTTTTTTTATTTGTTTGAACACATTTCAGTCATTTATTTTATTTCATTAAAATAACAGGCGTTCTACAGTTACTTTTGTACTAGGAATTACTCTAAGAGATGTCTCAGGTAAAAAAAGTAGACCCAGATCTTTGTCTATCTATGATTTGTGACTCTAAGATTTATCATTAACATTAATTTTCTCCTTAAGAAAGTAAGAGAAAATATAATTGAGTTATTATATTTCCAGAGCTTATAATATACATGTTTCTGATTATTTTCATAGAAAATATTTATTTTTAAATTATAAAGGTATTA
>PVIH01007123.1:21895-38363 GCA_004025045.1 Sigmodon hispidus
AGTTAACAATAACTATACAGAGGACAAGAATGATAAGCATGGCTCATCAAGGGAAGAAATACAAATAAGATTGCTACACCCATATTTTCTCTGTGTTCATCTTTCCCTCCAAATTCTCTTTTCCTTTCCCATCCCTGTATATCCCCACTCAAGGTCTCCTCCCCCTCCCAACACATCTGGTCATTCTCTCCTCTGCAACATAAAACAGATAATATGCAAAACAGTCAAATGAAATAGAAATATGAGCTGTAATAATAAAACTTTTTTTCTTCTTGCTCACTGATAATAATTTTGTATGCATTCTTTCAAAATTATTCAGTATACCCATGCAATTATATTTTATACATTCATATAAATAGTATTAGTCAAAGAAAAAAGATAAAATGAATCTATATGACTTTTGACATAGAAAGATGACTTCAATGTTAGTAAAAAATATGTTACTTTCAAACAGTACAGATATTGGAATAAATTTTACCATTATGATTGAGGATCCACTTTCATTTTGATCATCATCAGAAGCTGACCTAAAAGCAAGAAAAAGATAAGTTTTAAAATCACACTAAAGTAATCCTGAAATAAGCAATAAAATATTAAATACAAGTTTTGAGTTGGGAAGTGCTGGCACATGTCTTTAATCCCAGCACTTGGGAGGTAGAGGTAAGCAGATCTCTGTGTGTTTGAGAACAGCCTGATCTACAGAGTGAGTTCCAAGACAGCCAGAGCTACACAATAAAACCTTGTCTCAAATATGAAAAAAGTTTAAAAGTGAATATTCTCATAGTTTCAAAGTTGGAAACATCTAACTCTTTTTTTTTCTTACAAAATGTGCACGTAGCAATAGAAAATGTTATTAAGAATTTAGAAGAACAACCTTTGGAAACAATCCTAGGAATATATTCATGGTAATTTCTAGTGACAAAATAGAAAAAAATAGAAAATCCCAAGGTCTTGGTAAGTTATCATATATTTATACAAACATATATGTACATGTATATGTATAGACATATATAAGAATTAACACATTTTATTGTTCATATGATATTGGAATATCTTATAGTTCTCTAGTCATAAAGGTATTTATTAAGAGTGATTTTACACAAATTAAACAATAAAGCAATATATATGGGAATTTATAGTGAAATTCCTAGGAACATATGCATTTGAACTTGTGTCTAAGAGGACCTATAATATATCAAAGTTTCTATATTTTATATGAGTGAAATTAATCAAGCAATGAACTTATTAAAATGGAGCAATGTCAAAGAATTTAGAAATAGCCACTGAACTGCACATGATTTGCTAAAAGTATTTATTATTTCACAAAAATGTTTAATCATATGCTTGCAATTAGATAATAGTATTTATTTATCAAGAACTTCCTGATATTTGATAAAGTAACAACATTGTCACATGCATCTAAAAGTGTATTATGTTGTGGTTCTAAGGAGTATTTGTTGCAGTGCTGCCTATATTGAGTCATGACATATGTGGTGGTTTGAAAGAAAATGCCCCCAAAGGGAGTTGTGCTACTAAGAGGTGTGGTTTTGTTGGAGCAGATGGGGTCTTATTGGAGAAAGTGTGTTAATCACTTCCTGCTGCCTGCTTATCAAGATGTAGGACTCTGAGCTCCACCACCATATCTGCCTTCATGCTACCATGTCACACCATGATGATAATGGACTAATCCTCTTAAAATATGTTTCTTCACTTATAAGAGTTGCTATGGCCATGCTGTCACTTCACAGCAATAAAAATCCTAACAAAGACAACGTAGAAAAATCTCATAAAGAAATGTGAAAATCAAGTCATATTTATAGCCAATATGTAGATATTATTGAAGTAGGGTTGACCAATGTGGCATAATTTTAATTTAGCAAGTATTCCTCTCCTTCTGCCTTGTAGATCAAGTCTATCCTTTTCTGGTCTCTTAAATTTGATCTTGTGATTTTCTTTAGTTAGTGAAAAGTGAGTAGAAGTTTGTGCAGAAGCTATAAAAACACAGTGTAAAACCTGGCTTCTTAGGCCCCTAATATCTGCCATGAGAATGTTATATTCTAAAGAGAGGATATGTTTATCAGCTTGGGTCCTGAAATGTTATTAATAATGTGGGGCAGACCCTAATACATCTTACTTTAGCTTACTTGTGAATAAGTGTAGTAGTGTAATTATGTATACCTTTTGCTTTAAGACACATTCAGATACAAGGCTAGCTTAACTAGAGCTTAACTAATTATGCCTTGATCTAAAAAGCTGGTCAACTATCTGGCTGATGAAGTAATGGATATTAGAGAAAAACATATAACAACCACTTTACAGAAGAACACCATCTCCTACTACATTCTAAATATTTGTCCTTATGACCATGAGTAACTGTGGTTCTCATCCCTCACAAAAGAAAGGTCTCTTTGCAACAGACAGAAACCATTGCAGAAAACTAAAACCAATCAGAATGCAGAGTTGTCAAGTTCAATCTCAATGAATCCATCTGCACCTAAGGCACAAGAAACATTATAGAACAGGGAGTGGAGATATTCTAAGAGCCAAAGAGGGTCAGAGATTCTTTTGTGGTATGATGTCTCCTAGAAATGTCAGAAGCTATATCAGTACAGCCTCAGTATCAATCTACCTAAACATGAGTTGAGCAAGAAGAACAACAATAGACATGCCAAAGTCAATGGAGCTATAGGCAACTTAAGAATGTTAAGTATGCAAAAATATCTTTCCCTAGAAGAGTACACCAATTGGTTATGCAATAATAACAAATGGTCAACTCTTAATGAATACCTACTATTTAACTCAAAATGTCAAAGTTTGAGATGTGTTAATATCCATGATGTTCTGATGGGTAAATCAATATTTCTAGATTGACTATATTGAAAAGCTGGTGTGGGTATGTCCTCCTGCCATCTGCTTTACATCTAAAATTTCAGCAACAGTTAAATATTCACATTGCATCAATAGGTATATTAACAAGGAAGGGACAAAATCTCAGAATCAGAACCCTAGTCAAAAAACTACAGACAAGTGATGACTGTTAAGAGATGAAAAGGTAGCCTCTCCCGAGGAATGAGCACACCTAAGAGTCTGTCCAGTACAAAATAATAATCTCTCAAACAATATACACAGCACAAAAAGCATGTATTATTTCTATATTTGGCATATATATACATATTCACAATACACACACATTTATACACATATATGTATACATACACACATGTATAGTACATAGTCTCCCCATCTGTATGTATGTATATTATAAACACATATATGTATATATGCATATGTGCAAATATAATGCAGCAATATGTGTACATATACATATGCATATAGGGAGTACACATATGCACATATATGCATATGCATACATACATACAGGTAGAAAAGGGTATCAAAAAGGAAAGCATGGAAGGATTATGAAAGAAATTTGGGAGGAACTAGAGAAAGGAAAGGAAAAGGGAAACTTGATGTAGTAGATTTTAATTAAGATGTGAAAACAATAAAAACACAAAAATTCACTTTGCTAAAGATAATTTTAAAATAACAATATTTTTAAACACTTCCATACTTTGTGATTTCGCATCAAGCATTCTGATTCCACTTATCTCCAAGCTCCTATATCTGCCATCTGCCCTTGCATCTTTAAACAATTTTTAAAGTTAATGTAACATGACCAAAATTACTCTTAAAAATTGAAAGACCCTATTATTATAGTAATGAATAATAAATGGCCTTAATTCAGATATATTTTCCAGATTTTTAGTAGGTGGAATTGATATTTCAAAGAGTATTTTTCTCTCTAATTGGTAACTATTAAATAAAGTGTATACTATAAATGGCCAATATATAGAAAGCTGGAGAAAAATGTTTCCAATAGAATTTTAGAGCTAGATTATGGTTTGGAAATCGGTGTCAGGGTGTGGCATTTGATGCTGGTTTTTTTAGTATAAGAAATCTATGAATGAAACATTGATTTTAAATTAATAAACACTGATTCATGTTATACAATTTAGTACCCTATATTTAGAACATTGCTATATGGATGAAAACTCTTAGGGATTAAAATTCTTAGGGAAACTTGATGCTTTTGGTTAATTCTGAAGCTTTATAATATTGATCAAGAAATAATAAATTAGAGGATAACTTGATAACATCACTTCAAATAGCTAACTATATAAGCTTTTTTCAGCTACTTCTTTTTTTTTTACCATTTTATGTATGACCAATGTTTCCTTTTGAATACTAGGAGATAATGAAATTATTTTATTGCATATGGTTTGTGGAGATATATAAAATTACTATATTTCTGAATGATAGAGTTATCTTCTAAAGATATTTTGTCATGGAAATAGATATATCTATCACCCTACATAAAATTCGAGTCCAAGTAGACCAAAGACATCAACATAAACCCAGTTACTCTGAACCTGATTGAAAATAAATTCGGAAATACTCTTGAATGCATTGACACAGAAGACTACTTCCTGAATATAATACCAGTACCATAGACACAAAGAACAACAATTAATAAATAGGACCTCTTCAAACTGAGAAGCTTCTTTAAGGCAAAGGACATGCTAAATAAGACAAAACAATTGCCTACAGAATGGAGAAAGATCTTCAACAATGCCACATCTGACAGAGGATCTCTAAAATATATTGAAAATTCAAAGATGTAGAAGCAAAAAAATATCAAATAATCCATTAAAAATAGGGTTCAGAGTGAAATAGGAAATTCTCAACAGAAGAATTTCAAATGGCTGAAAGATAAAGAACTGCTCAATATCCTTATCTATCAGAGAAATGCAAATTAAAACAACTCTGAGATATCATCTTAGACCTTTCAGAATGGCTAAGATAAAAAACACAGATTACAGCCTATGCTAGAGGAGATGTGGAGCAAGGGAAACACTCCTCCATTGCTGGTAGGAGTGTAAACTTGTACAGCTACTTTGGAAATCAATATGGTGGTTCCTCAGAATATATATTAATTTCAGCACCACATGGAACTTTCTCTAAAACTGACCACATAATTGGTCATAAAGCAAATATCAACAGATACAAAAAATGGAAATAATCCCTTGTATCATATCAGACCACCAGGGCCTAAAGTTAGAGTTCAACAACATCAAAAATCAGAGATAGACTACCAACTCATGGAAAGCAAACATCACTCAGCTGAACTACCTCTGGGTCAAGGAAGAAAATAAGAAAGAAATCAAAATTTTCCTAGAATTTAATGAAAATGAATCCACAATGTACCCAAACTTGTGGGACACAACGAAAGTAGTCTTAAGAGGAAAATTCATGGCACTAGATAACTATATGAAAAGCCTAGACAAATCCCACACTAGAGAATTAAAAGCACAGCTGAAAGCCTTAGAACAATTAGAAGCAAACTCACTTAGAAGGTGTAGACAGCAAGAAATAATCAAACTTAGAACTGAAATCAATACAATTGAAACAAAAAGAACAATACAAAGAATCGATGAATCTAAGAGTTGGTTCTTTGAGAAAGTCAACAAGATAGATAAATCATTATCCAAACTAACCAAAAAAGCAGAGAGAGAGAGAGAGAGAGAGAGAGAGTATTCAAATAAACAAAATCAGAAATGAGAAGGGGGGCATAACAACAGACCCCCTTGAAATCCAGAGAATTATCAGGACATACATAGAAAATCTGTATTCCAGGAAATTGAAGCTGTCATCAAATGCCTCCCAAGTAAAAAAAGCTCAGGTCCAGATGATTTCAGTGCAGAATTCTACCACACATTTAAAGAAGAATTACTACCATTACTCCTCAAACTATTTCACACAGTAGAAACTGAAGGAATATGGCCAAATTCCTTTTATGAGGCCACAAATACACTAATACCCAAGCCATTCAAAGATGTAACAAAGAAGAGTTGCAGACCAATATCCCTCATGAATATTGATGCTAAAATTCGCAACAAAAAACATATACAACAATATATAGAAAATATCATCCACCACGATCAAGTAGGCTTCATCCCAGAAATGCAGGAATGGTTCAACCTATGAATAACCGTAAATTTCATCCATCATATAAACAAACTGAAGGAAAAAGAAAAAACACATGATCTTATCCTGAGATGCTGAAAAAGCCTTTGACAAAATCCAACACTCCTTTATGATAAAAGTCCTAGAGAGATCAGGAATACAAGGAGAATATCTCAATATAATAAAGGCGATTTACAAGAAGCCGACAGCCAACATCAATCTTACTGAAGAAAAACTGAAAGCAATCCCACTAAAATCAGGAACTAGACAAGGATGTCCCCTCTCCCTTTATCTATTCAATATAGTTCTCAAAGTTTTAGCTAAAGCAACAAGAGAACGAAAGGAGATTAAAGGAATACAAATTGGAAAAGAAGAAGTGAAACCATCTCTATTTGCAGATGATAGGACTGTATACATAAGTGACTCACAAAATTCTACCAGGGAATTTCTACAGCTGATTAACACCTTCAGCAATGCAGCAGGATACAAGATTAACTCAAAGAAATCAGTAGCCTTCCTATACACTAAAGATAAAAGGGCTGAAAAAGAAATAAGAGAAACATCACCCTTTATAATTACTGCAAACAGCATTAAATTCCTTGGAGTAACTATAACTAAAGAAGTAACAGATCTATTTGACAAAAATTTTAAATCACTGAAGAAAGAAATTGAAGAGGATATCAGAAAATGGAAAGTTCTCCCATGTTCCTGGATAGGTAGGATCAACATAGTAAAAATGACAATCCTACCAAAAGCAATCTACAGATTCAATGCACTGCCCATCAAAATCACAACACAATATTTTTTTGGACCGTGAAAGAACAATACTCAATTTCATTTGGAATAACAGGAAAGCCAGGATTGGCAAAACAATTTTGCTCAACAAAAGAACCTCAGGAGGCATCACCATCCCTGACTTCAATTTATACTATACAGCTACAGTAATAAAAACAGACTGGTACCAGCATACAAAGAGACTTATGGTCAATGGAATCGAATTGAGGATGTAGACATTAACCCAAAAACCTATGAATACCTGATCTTTGACTAAGAGGCCCAAAATATTCAATGGAAAAAAGATAGCATCTTTAACAAATGGTGTTAGCATAGCTGGTTGGTAGTGTGTAGAAAAATGGAAATAGATCCAAGCTCGTCACCCTGCACAAAACTCAAATCCAAGTGAATCAAATACTTCAACATAAAGCCAGTCACTCTGAACTTGATAGAAAGAAAGAGGGAAATACCCTCCAACGAATTGGCACAGGTGACCACTTCCTAAATATAACTCTATTGGCACAGACCCTATGAACAACAATTAGTAAGTGGGACCTCCTGAAACTGAGAAGCTTCTGTAAATCCAAGGACACAGCCAATAGGACAAAACGGCAGCCTGCAGAATGGGAAATGATTTTTTACCAACTCTACATGTGATAGAGGACTGATCTCTAAAATACATAAAGAACTCAATAAACTAGAGCACAAAACCTTGAGTAACCCAATCAAAAAATGAGGTTCAGAAGTAAAAAGAGAAATCACAGCAGAAGAATTATGAATGGTTGAAAGGCATTTGAAAAAGTGCTCAACATCTTTAGCCATCAGAGAATGTAAATCAAAACAACTTTGAGATACCCTTACACCTGTCAGATTGGCTAAGATAAAAGACACAGATGACAGCCTATGCTGGAGAGGTTGATGAGCAAGGGGAACACTCCTCCATTGGTGCTGGGAGTATAAGCTTGTTCAGCTACTCTGGCATTTATTATGTCAGTTTCTCAGAAAACTCGGAATTCATCTCCCCATGGATCCAGCAATACCACTTCTGAGCGTATATCCTAAAGATGCACATTCACACTCCAAAGGCATTAGCTCATCTATGTTCATAGCAGCATTAATTGTAATAGCAAGAACCTGGAAACTACCTAGATGCCCCTCAACTGAAGAATGAATTAACAAACTGTGGTACATCTACACAATGGAGTACTACTCAGCAGTAAAAAAAAAAAAAAAAATGATACCCTAAAATTTGCAGGCAGATGGATGGATTTGGAGTATATCTTCCTGATTATGTTAACACAAACCCGGAAATAAAAACATGTTATGTATTCACTCACAAGTGGATTTTAGACACAAATCAAAGGATAATCAAGCTGCAATCTACAATTCCCAACTATGTAGGTAACAGGAGGATATTAAAAGGGATATCCCTGAATCCCCCTTGGAAGTGGAAGTAGAGAAGATCTCCTGAGTTATTTGTGATTATACGGGGTGAGGGAGCAAGGAGAGGTGGGAAGAGATCATGAGAGAATGGGATGGTTGACTGGGGGGAGTAACAAAGAGGGAGAACAAAGAAATAGATACCTTGATAGAGAGAGCCATTGTGGGATTAGAAAGAAACCCGGTGGTAGGGAAACACCCAAAAACCCAACAGATGTCCCTGGCTAGGACTTCAAGCAATGGTGGAGAGAGTGCCTAAACAGGATTTCCCATGCAATGAAATTAGTGTCCACCCTAATTGCCAATATAGAACTTTCACCCACTAACTGATAAGGCAGAAGCAGAGATCTATATAGCTGAGCACTGGGTCCAGACACTGGTCCAACTGAAGAGAGGGAGAATAGATTATATGAGCAAATTGATCAGAATCATGAGGAGGAGACTCAAGCTATTGGGAGCTCACTGATTTTGAAATGACAGCTGAGGATCTTTTACAGAAAAGAACTAAACCCTCTGAATGTAGAAGACAGTCAAACAGCATGCCAAGTCTTTTGCATTTGGACCAGTTAATTCCTGGTGCATGAACTGACATCTTGGAGCCCATTTCCTACAGAGGAATACCTTACTCAGGCTTGATACTTGGGTGGAGTGAATTGGTCCTACCACAACTGGAAATGCTAGACAGAACTGATTCACCTTGAAATTCCCTGTCCTCCCTGGGGAATGAATGAGGGGAAGGGGTAGCAGGGATGCCGAAGGAGAATTGAGAGGAGGGGAGAAAGGGGGGCAGTGGTTGGTATGGGAACATACTTTTTAAATTAAAATGTTTTGTTACTTTCTGGAAATATCAAATATATTGTTCCTTTTCACTTTATTCACTTTATACACTATCTTCAAATAAAAGAAAGATTAAAGTAAACAACACTGTTTGAATTGTTTCTTTTTACTTAATTCAAGTTCTTAAAACAATCCCTACACAAGGAATGCATCTTTATAAAGTCATAAATGTATTCATGTGAAAAATCCAACCTTTCTTTAGAGATATATATTTGGCATGTTCCTATAAGGCTGCATGAGAGAAACTTACTGGGTAGATTGTCTGGCAGATTTGGATGCTTCTTCATCATATCGTTCTGCTGGTTTCACAGGAAGTCCCACTGCAGCTCCCAGAAGAAATTCTTCTTCATGTCTCATGGGACGTCTTCCAGCTGGTCGCCGAGCAGCTTCCTGTGTAGAACTCACAGCACGCATCCCGAAAGGACTCACAGTGGTTCTTGACCTTGCTTGTCTCTTCCTATATCCTCTTGGAAGGCTCTCAGCACGTTCTCTATCATATCGATCAGAGTATCCTCTTGCAGGGCTCACAGATCGGCTCCTTGCAGGGATCATTGCATGTTGTTGAGCAGGCATTACAGAAAGATCTTCAGCATAACCCCTTTGAAATCTGACAAGTCGTCCACGTTCAGGTGCCCAAGCAGGTCCCTCTGCTGATCTCCAAACTGGTACTTCAGAAGATCTTCTAGTAATTTCCCTCATAGGTACTGCCAAAGATCCCCCTTCGCCTCTTGAAGCACTACGGTCAAGCAACTGAAGAACACAAAGAAAAGAACAAAGGGAAAGTTAGTAGACAAACCAAGATTCCTAAGCGTGTCGAGTAAAAATATAGGTTGGATTTTTAAAATGCTTAGATTATTTGAGTTTATTTATACAGCTTGTTCCAATTTCAACCAATTTTGAGAAAAAGATGAATAGCCTTGTTATCTTTTCTTCCTGTGAAGAAATCATCCAAGTGATTAGATAGAAAACAATTAATAACACTGTACCTGTTTCAGCATGAATTTTAAAAAGTTTAAATAAAAATCAGCTTTGTCACAACTTCTTTTTCAAGCATTTAAAACAATTCTTTCCTTGAGTAAAACTTTCTTTTGAAAACAGAAATGGAAGAAAGGAAAAATCAGAGATGGTCTTAGGATATACACTTGCAGCAAAAGAGTAATAATGAAGCACAGGTAATTAAGAGGAAATTGGTACTTTTTGAGTAAATCTTCCTTATAAAGTTTTTGTTTTTAATTAGGTACATAGCATACACTTTAAATTAAAATTAAGTAAATATATTTTTTAAACAAAAGCTCTGAAACTTATTTGAAGCAGGAACAACCAAGCAAATAGTTTATCTAGTTCATAACATAACCATGCCAACATACTACATAATTTTGGTGACTATATTCTACGAAGAAAGAGAAGAATCATGATTCATATTGTGTTTTCTCATCTGGACTGTAGTGATATTGGTGTAACAACTCTTAGAGTAATGTTTATCAGTGGCTACAGTATTGTAGATATGCTGACAGTTTTGTAAACTATAGTGACTGTATAATAGCTGGTTAAAGAGAAACAAGTATAGAACAGACATCATGAAAAAAATGCTCTTTGCTGCTTACTAACCTGAATATTGTTCTGCCAAATCTTATCCTGTCTTTCTTTTGGAACTCCAGGTAGAATGTAGAGAGAATGTGAAATAGTGGAACAGGAAAGGATATGGGACAGGGGTAGAAACATAAGGTAGAGGAGAAATGTAGGGAAGGATAACTAGCACTAAAGACCTTTGAAAATGTCATATAGAAACATACTACTGTGGAAAAATCCTAAAATATACACATATATTAAAAGAGTTTAAATGGAATTACCCTATAAGAAGAGAAGGACATAGGTTATCAAAATATAAAGTCCAGTGCCAAGTATGGGTTACCTTTTTCAAATTGTCAGTACAGTCCATATACCTCCTCTACCAAATGACATACTATTGCTCTGTTCTTGCTTACCCTTCAGAACTTGTAAGACCTTGTTGATGAAGATACCACACACCAGAGTCATAGCACTTGTACAAATCCAGTTCAAACAGTCCCAAAGTTTCAAAACTACTGGCTATCTTTCACAGTTCTTGAAGCTTCTATTCATGCTTCTGGATGAGAAAAGTCACCAATGATCTTATCAAGCTATGATCCCTATGTGCAACATATCCCTGGTGAGATACAGCCACTGGCACAATAGTAGTGCAAATTGCAAATGCAATGGGAGTAACAGCCACTTTATGATTGGATTTTAAAGCCTACTCCACATGATAGAGTCTATGCCTGATACTGTTAACAGGGTCAAAAATCCGTGGCTAGCTAGGTCATATGCCCTAGGAAAAAACTTTATCCTATTACTTTGCTAAATGGATATAATATATACTCATATATTAGTTTATCTCTCACCTTTACTGAGAGAAGTTTCTTTAGCAGTAGATAATTAACAGAGATTCACAAGTAGGCAACATACAGAAGATAAGAGACTATAGACTGCTCAGCCCTATATGAGATATCTATATCACACTCTCTCCCCTAAATACTCGAGAACTATCATAAAAGAGGGGACAAAAATATTGTAAAAGCTGAAGGGAGTGGATGTCTGTTATCACAACAGTATTTGCATGGCATGAGATCACAACTGCACACATGAACTCAAGAGTGACTTGTACAAGATCAAAATAACCAATATACCAACATGGAGAAAGTTGTAGAATAGAGACTGAATAATATATAACCAGATTTGAATGGCTGCTATTCAAGTGCTTTGTATATGGTGACTCATCTAAACCTCATAGAGTCTCTATGAAGTAGATACTATTATTATCCTTATGCTATAGGTGAGCAAAATAAAGACAGAATGATAAACTAACTTGTCCATGGTAGCAAGGTATTAATTAAGTGATCAAAATGAAAGCCCAACCATTCTAATTCTGAAAGTATGCACTCCCAGTACTATAAAGTGCTTTAAAAAATGATGTGAAAATTATTTATCCTAGGCTGTGGTGCATATCCCATTCTGAGCTAAATTATAAAAGAATAGGTTATGTACAAGATTCTTTTAGCAATAATTTATTTAGAAATGAATTTACACAAATTTCTGTTGTGAATTACAATAAACTCAATTCCTATAAACCACTGTAAAATAAGTGATGTGTGTGTATTTCTATAGCTCTATGAATATTTCACTATTTTACCTCTCATCAGAAATAATTAAATATTTAACATCTTTCTCTATAGTCACCAGATAGGTACACTTAGATTAAAATGTTCCTGGATGGCAAATATCCAGGTGAGATATGAAAGTTGTAGTCAGAACGTACAAAGTATATTTGTTACAAACATATACCATTTTGAAGATGCTTAGTCAAGAAGTATTCATCAGTGGATCTTAATTAATACTATAATTCTTACAATACATGACTAGTATTTGAATCATATAATACAACATATTTTTAAATAGAATAAATAGCAAAACTACAAACAAGTAATCAATGATTGATTAAAGAATGAATAATAGGTATTATAAATAATGTCTATACAAATCCTTCTAATGACCAAACACCTGTTCAAATGGAAATTCTCAGGTATATAAACACATTTCATAATGTAGGCCATTAATCCAGGTTGTGCTTGAATTATAGCACTGAAACTGGAAAATAAGAAATATTAAAATGCTAAATAGCAAGAGAAGGCAATGCTATTATAATGATTAAACAAATCTATGTGCTCTCACTATTTCCTATTATCTCCTATACCAGAGTTAGGTTACAAAGTGATTATGATCCTTTTCTCTATCATTATTCTTTTACTGATTATTCACAGTGATTTATTTTTAATTTTGATGTCCTCTATTTTACTGTTTCAATTTTCCAGTAGACTAACTGGAAGAGTCATATAAAACCATGGATACTGCATATGAACCTATGGATGAACACACAAAATTATGTTGAAAAGTCATAATTAATGTTAGGAATTAAGGTTGTCTAGAAAATGTGGAACACCAGAGAAACATTCCTGTTGTATGATAGAAGTAGAGCCCAGGGCTATACTAGTTAAATGCTAGTATTGATATTATTATTGCATTTTGATTACTTCAGAATAATTACAGGAAATAATTTAAATTAATAGAATAATTGTTTATTTTGCTAACAATTTTTTCTTAGGTGTTTAAGGCACATAAAGTGCTGCAGGGAGTCTTAAAACAAATGGATGGATTTGGAGAATATCCTCCTGAGCGAGGTATCACAAACTCAGAAAGATAAGCAGAGGATGTACTCAGTCATTAGTGGTCTCTAAACAAACAAACAAGAAAAAATGCCAAGCATGCCCAAGCTGCAAACCACAACCACTGAACAGCTTGGGATTAGAAACACCCTGGACTGACCCTTCGGATCCCACTCCAACTATAGGAACACCTGACTCACTCTTGAGGGAGGGTGGACAAAACTGGATTTGCCAGGAGTGGAGACTGAACTAAGCATTTTTGGGTCAGTGGGACCATAGGACTGTCTGCTCCCTGCCCAGGGAGGGGATGGGGAGTTGTGGAGAAGAAAAAATGACTTCATGTGGTGGGAGTGGGAAGGGACCTTGAATAAGGATATACAGGGATGGAAAAAAAAATCAGAGGGAAAGCTGAACACAAAGTAAATATATGTGTAGCAATCTTATTTGCATTATCACCCTTGATAAGTCATGCTTATGATTTTTATTTTCTTTATAGTTATTGTTAACTTATCAGCATATTAAATTCATTTTACTGTTTTTCTTGATAAATACAAAATAAATAAAGACGGAAAAAAAAGAAAAAAAGGCAAAAAACCCAACCACTAAAAAAAAAAAAAACTTTATAAATGTTTCATTTATAGGCAGAGAAAATTAGAAACATTGTAGTAAATAATATGTTCAAGATATCAAAGCTACTTGTGGACAATATCAAAACAAAAGAAAAATAAAGTCAGATAAATTCTCAGACCAGTACTCCTCCTATACCCTCCAATACCAGTAGTCCTCTCTGCATCTAGATTTCACATATCTGAGCCAATGTCATGTAGAAGTTGCTTGTGAATTACTTTACTGACAGTATAAGAAACAATTTAGAGATTTTGAGGTATGGCAACATATAACCCAGGCTGAGTCTGGAGTGGCTATATAGCTAAGGATGGTCTTGATTTGTTTTCTGATCTTCCTCTTTCTGCTTCCTAAAAGCTAGGATTACCTTTATGTGCTATTACATCAAGTTTTACAGTGCTGAGGATTGAACTCAAGTCATTATACAGAGTAGGTAAATATTCTATCAACTGACCTAGAGTACTGAAATATTTGTTGGTCCTTATTTTATGTATATTAGTTTTGCCTACCAATGTGTATGAACACTATGTGGGTCTGGTGCCCTTGGTGGTCAGAAGAGGGTGTTTGGCCTTTGGAACTGGACATACTGATGTTTGTGAGCCACCATCTGAATTCTAGGGAGTGAATCTGGTTCCTTTGCAAAAGTATTCAGAATTCTTAACCATCAGACTATCTCTCTAGTCTTTCTAAATTAGATTTTCAAAATAATTTTTAAATGTATTTTTGTGAGGTTTGTAGTTGACAGTTTCAAACTTGGAGAGTTGTTTTGAAATAGACTTTCTACTGTGAATTTACCCATAAGAACTAAGCCCTTTTAAATATTGTCAATAAGATTTAGGCCAATCAATTCTGAATTTTCATAAATTATTAATTACTTGAGTTTGAAATAATGAAGACTAATGATTGGGGTTTAAATAATCACTGACAAAAATAAATTGGTATCAATCCCAGGCAAAAAATATTTTGCATATTTTTTGATGATTGAGAATCGCTCTTTGTAATTTGAATTTGCTACAGAATATTTAAATTACATTTGTTTTTTAAAAATTTCTAGTCTGAGCTTTATGATTTCAAATAATGTATTAATCTAAATTGTCATAAATAAGTGGCACTTAAAATCAAGGGATACAAGCCACTCAAAGACACAACAAAGAAGGAGAATTACAGACCAAATTCCCTCATGAATATTGATGAGAAAATTCTCAACAAAATTTTGGCAAACCGTATACAACAATGCATAAAAGATATCATCCACCATGACCAAGTAGGCTTCATCCCAGAAATGCAGGACTGGTTCAACATACGAAAAAGTGTAAATGTTATCCATCATATTAACAAACTAAAGGAACAAAACCACATGATCATATCCTTACATGCGGAAAAAGTCTTTGACAAAATCCAACACTCCTTTATGATTAAAGCCCTGGAGAGATCAGGAATAAAAAGAAATACTTTAAGTATAATTAAGGCGATTTACAAGAAGCCGACAGCCAGTATCAAACTTAATGGAGAAAAACTCAAAGAAATCCCATTAAAGTCAGGAACTAGACAAGGATGTCCTCTCTCCCCTTATCTATTCAATATAGCTCTCAAAGTTTTAGCTAAAGCAACAAGGAAACGAAAAGAGATTAAGGGCATACAAATTGGAAAAGAAGAAGTGAAGCTATCTCTATTTGCAGATGATATGATTGTATACATAAGTGACCCACAAAATTCTTCCAAGGAACTGATACAGCTGATAAACACCTTCAGCAATGTAGCAGGATACAAGATAAACTCAAAGAAAGCAGTTGCCCTCCTATACACTAAAGATAGAAGAGCTGAAAAAGAAATAAGGGAAACATTACCCTTCATATTAGCTGCAAATAGTATTAAATACCTTGGAGTAACTATAACCAAAGAAGTAACAGACTTATTTGACAAAAATTTTAAATCACTGAAGAAAGAAATTGAAGAGGATATCAGAAAATGGAAAGCTCTCCCATGTTCCTGGATTGGTAGGATCAACATAGTTAAAATGGCAATTCTACCAAAGGCAATCTACAGATTCAATGCACTGCCTATCAAAATCCCAACACAATATTTTTTGGACCTTGAAAGAACAATACTCAATTTCATTTGGAATAACAGGAAAGCCAGGATTGCTAAAATAATTTTACTCAACAAAAGAACCTCAGGAGATATCACCATCCCTGACTTCAAGCTATACTATAGAGCTACAGTAATAAAAACAGCCTGGTACTGGCATAAAAACAGACCTGTGGACCAATGGAATAGAACTGAGGATCCAGACATTAACCCAAAAACCTATGAATACCTGATTTTTGACAAAGAGGCCCAAAACATTCAATGGAAAAAAGACAGTATATTTAACAAATGGTGTTGGCATAACTGGAAGGAAGTGTGTAGAAAACTGCAAATAGATCTGAGCCTGTCACCCTGCACAAAACTCAAATCCAAGTGGATCAAAGACCTCAACTTAACCCCAACCACTTTGAACTTAATAGAAAAGAAAGTGGGAAATACACTTG
>PVIH01007123.1:38463-103789 GCA_004025045.1 Sigmodon hispidus
CACAGGCACTAAGACCAACAATCAATAAGTGGGATCTCCTGAAGCTGGGAAGCTTCTGCAAAGCCAAGGACACTGTCAATAGGACAAAACGCCAGCCTACAGAATGGGAAAAGATTTTCACCAACCCTACAAGTGATAGAGGACTGATCTCTAAGGTATATAAAGAGCTCAAGAATTTAGATCACAAAACCTTGAATAATCCAATCAAAAAATGGGGTTCAGATCTAAAAAGGGAATTCTCAGCAGAGGAACTACGAATGGCTGAAAGGCACCTGAAAAAGTGCTCTTCATCTTTAGCCATCAGAGAAATGCAAATCAAAACCACTTTGAGATAACACCTAACACCTGTTAGATTGGCTAAGATAAAAGGCACAGATGACAGCGTATGCTGGAGAGGATGCAGAGCAAAGGGAACACTCCTCCATTGTTGGTGGGATTGTAAACTAGTTCAGCCACTTTGGAATACAATATGGAGATTTCTCAGAAAATTGAGAATCAATCTCCCCAAGGACCCAGCAATACCACTTCTGGGTATATACCCTAAAGAGGCACATGCACACTCCAAAGGTATTAGCTCAACTATGTTCATAGCAGCATTATTTGTAATAGCAAGAACCTGGAAACAACCTAGATGTCCCTCAACTGAAGAATGGATTACCAAACTGTGGTACATCTACACAATGGAATACTACGCAGCAGTAAGAAAAAATGATACCCTAAAAATCACAGTCAAATGGAGGGATTTGGAGAATATCCTCCTGAGCGAAGTCTCACAAACTCAGAGAGATAAGCAGGGGATGTACTCACTCACTAGTGGTCTCTAAACAAACAACCAAGAAAAAAAGCCAAACATGCCCAAGAGGCAAACCACAACCACCGAACAGCTTGGGATCAGAAACTCCCTGGACTGACCCTTCAAACCCCAGTCCAACTATAGGAACACCTGACTCACCCTTGAGGGAGGGGGGAAAGAACTGGATTTGGCCAGAAGTGGAAACTGATCTAAGCTTTACTCGGTCAGTGGGACCATATGACTGTCTGCTCCCTGCCCGGGGAGGGGATGGGGAGTTGCAGAAAAGAAAAATGACCAGATGTGTTGGGAGGGGGAAGAGACCTTGAATAAGGATATACAGGGATGAAAAAAAAATTCAGAGGGAAAGATGAACACAAAGAAAATTCATGTGTAGCAATCTTATTTGTATTTCCACCCTTGATAAGCCATGCTTATGATTCTTATCCTCTATATAGTTATTGTTTACTCTTCCGCATTTTAAATTCTTTTTACTGTTTTTTTTCCTTGATAAATACAAAATAAAGAAGGAAAAAAAAGAAAAAAAAGAGAAAATAATCCCTTGTAAAATATCAGAACACTAGGGCCTAAATTTAGAGTTAAACAACATCAAAAAATCAAAGAAAACCTACCAAGTCATGGAAACTAAACATCACTCAGCTGAATCATCTTTGGGTTAAGGAAGAAATTAAGAAAGAAATCAAAGTCTTCCTAGAATTTAATGAAAATGATTCCACAACATATCCAAATTTGTGGGACACAAAAAAGCAGTCTTAAGAGGAAAATTCATAGCGCTAGATGCCTACATGAAAAACCTAGAGAAATCTCACAGTAGAGACCTAACAGCTCAGCTGAAAGACTTAGAACAATTAGAAGCGAACTCACCTAGAAGGAGTACATGGCAGGAAATAATCAAACTTAGAGCTGAAATCTATACAATTGAAACAAAAAGAACAATACAAAGAATCAGTGAATCTAAGAGTTGGTTCTTTGAGAAAGTCAGCAAGAGAGATAAGCCCTTAGCCAAACTAATCAAAAAACAGAGAGAGAGAGAGAGTGTTCAAATAAATCAGAAATGAAAAGGGGGACATAACAACAGACACCCAGGACATCCAGAGAATTATCAGGTCATACTTTGAAAATCTGTATTCCACAAAAATGGTAAACTTCGAAGAAATAGACAGCTTTCTGGACAGGTACCATCTACCAAAATTAAATGAAGATCAGATTAGTTACCTAAACAGGCCGATAACCCTAAAGGAAATTGAAGCTGTCATTAAAAACCTCCCCAAAAATAAAAGCCCTGGTGCAGATTGCTTCAGTGCCGAATTCTACCAGACATTCAAAGAAGAATTACTACCATTACTCCTCAAAATATTTCACATAGTAGAAACTGAAGGAATATGTCCAAATTCCTTTTATGAGGACACAATTACCCTAACAACCAAGCCACTCAAAGACACAACAAAGAAGGAGAATTACCGATCAATTTCCTTCATGAATATTGATGTGAAAATTCTCAACAAAATTTTAGCAAACCGTATACAAAAATGTATAAAAAATATCATCCACCATGACCAAGTAGGCTTCATCCCAGAAATGCAGGGCTGGTTTAACATACGAAAAACAGTAAACGTTATCTATCATATAAACAAATTAAAGGAACAAAACCACATGATCATATCCTTAGATGCTGAAAAAGCCTTTGACAAAATCCAACACTCCTTTATGATTAAAGCCCTGTAGAGATCAGGAACACAGGGAGAATATCTCAATATAATAAAGGCAATTTACAAGAAGCCAACAGCCAGAATAAAACTTAACGGAGAAAAACTAAAAGTAATCCCACTAAAATCAGGAAGTAAACAAGGATGTCCTCTCTCCCCTTATCTATTCAATATAGTTCTCGAAGTTTTAGCTAAAGCAATAAGAGAATGAAAAGAGATTAAGGGGATACAAATTGGAAAAGAAGAACTGAGCTATCTCTATTTGTAGATGATATGATTGTATACATAAGTGACCCACAAAATTCTTCTAAGTAACTGCTATGGCTAAAAAATATCTTCAGCAATGTAGCAGGATACAAGATTAACTCAAAGAAATCAGTAGCCCTTCTATACACTAAAGATAGAAGAGTTGAAAAAGAAATAAAGGAAACATTTCCCTTGATTATAGCAGCAAATAGTATTAAATACCTTGGGGTAACTATAACCAAAGAAGTAACAGACCTATTTGACAAAAATTTTAAATCGCTGAAGAAAGAAATTGAAGAGGATATCAGAAAATGGAAAGATCTCCTATGTTCCTGGATAGGTAGGATCAACATAGTAAAAATGGCAATTCTACCAAAAGCAATCTACAGATTCAATGCATTTCTCATCAAAATTCCAACACAATATTGTTTGGACATTGAAAGAACAATACTCAATTTCATTTGGAATAGCAGGAAAGCCAGGATTGCCAAAACAATTTTACTCAACAAAGGAAACTCAGGAGGTATCACCATCCCTGACTTTAGGTTATACTATAGAGCTACAGTAATTAAAAAAAAGCTTTGTACTGGCATCAATCAGCCTTGTGGATCAATGGGATAGAATTGAGTATCCAGACATTCACCCAAAAACATATGAACACCTGATTTTTGACAAAGAGGCCCAAAACATTCAATGGAAAAAAGATAGTATATTTAACAAATGGTGTTGGCATAGCTGGATGGATATGTGTAGAAAAATGCAAATAGATCTCAGCCTGTCACCCTGCACAAAACTCAAATCCAAGTGGATCAAAGACCTCAACATAAACCTAGCCACTTTAAACTTGATAGAAAAGAAAGTGGGAAATACACTTCTACGAATTGGCACAAGCGAACACTTCCTAAATATAACATCAGTGGCACAGACACTAAGATCAACAATCAATAAGTAGGATCTCCTGAAGCTAAGAAGCTTCTGTAAAGCCAAGGACACTGTCAATAGGACAAAACGACAGCCTACGGAATGGGAAAAAATTTTCACCATTCCTACAAGTGATAGAGGACTGATCTCTAAGATATACAAAAACTCAAGAATTTAGAGCCCAAAACCTTGAATAACTCAATCAAAAACTGGGGTTCAGATCTAAAAAGGGAATTCTCAGTAGAAGAATTATGAATGGCTGAAAGGCACCTAAATAAGTCCTCATCATCTTTAGCCATCAGACTAATGCTAATCAAAACAACTTTGAGATACCATCTGACACCTGTTAGATTGACTAAGATAAAAGACACAGAGGACAGCCTATTCAGGAGAGGATGTAGAACAAGGGGAACACTACTCCATTGTTGGTGGCAGTATAAGCTTTTCAGCCACTTTGGAATGCAGTATGACAGTTTTTCAGTAAATTGGGAATCAATCTCCCCAAGACCCAGCAATACTACTTCTGGGTGTATACCCTAAAGATACTCTAAATGCATTAGCTCAACTATTTTCATAGTAGCATTATTTTTAATAGCAAGAACTTGGAAACAACCTACATGTCCCTCAACTGAAGAATGGATTAACAAACTGTGGTACATCTACACAATGGAGTACTACTCAGCAGTAAGAAAAAATTATATCCTAAAATTTGTAGGCAAATGGATGGATTTGGAGAATATCCTACTGAGTGAGGTATCACAAACTCAGAAAGATAAGCAGGGGATGTACTCACTCATTAGTGGACTCTAGACAAACAAACAAACAAACAAGAAAAAAGCAAAGCATGCCCAAGCTGCAAACCATAACCACTGAACAGCTTGGGCTCAGAGACACCCTGGACTGACACCTTGTATCCCACTCCTCCTAGAGGAACACCTGACTCACTCTTCAGGGAGGGGGGAGAAAACTGCATCTGCCAGGAGTGGAGACTGAACTAAGTAATATTGGGGCAGTGGGCCTATGGGACTGCCTGCAGCCTGCCCAGGGAGTGCATGGGGATTTGTGGAGAAGAAAGGATGACCTGATGTGGTGGGAGGGGAAAGGGACCTTGAATAAGGATATACAAGGTTAAAAAAACTGATATATCTATACTTTCAATAAATAAAATTCATTTTAAAAAGAGGCACACACTAACAAAATGAATAAAAAAAACAGAAGCCATTCTTCTGCTGCATACAAGAAACACATCCCACCACAAAGACAGACACAGGCTTAGAGTAAAGAGTTTGGAAAAGATTTTCCAATCAAATGAGTCTAAGAAATATGTTGGCATTGCCAACCTAATATCTAACAAAGTGGACTTTAAGCTAAAAGCAATTAAAAGGGACCCAGATGGACATTACTTATTCATCACAGGAACAATTGGTCAAGACGAGATGTCAATCCTGAATATTTATGCCCCTAATATAAGGGCATCTACTTTTTTAAAAGAAACACTGCTAAAGCTCAAATCCCACATCAATTCTCACATCTAATATGGGACACTTCAACACCCCACTTTCGGCCCCTGGATAGGTTAACCAGACAGAGAATCAACAGAGAATTAAGGAGTGTAACAGAGGTTATGATGCAAATGGACTTAACAGATGTTTACAGAAACTTCCACCCAAATGCAAAGGAATATACATATTTCTCAGCTCCACTTGAAACTTTCTCTAAAATTGATCACATAATTGTTCATAACGCAAATATGAATGGATACAAAAAATTGGAAATAATCCTTTGTATTGTATCAGACCACCGGATCTTAAAGTTAGAGTTCAACAACATCAAAAATCACTGAAAGCCTACCAACTCTTGGAAACTAAACATCACTCAGCTGAACCACCTCTGGGTCAAAGAAGAAATTAAGAAAGAAATCAAAGCCTTCCTAGAATTTAATGAAAATGAATCCACAATGTATCCAAACTAATGAGACACAATGAACGCAGTATTAAGAGGAAAATTTATAGCACTAGATGCCTATGTGAAAAACCCAGAGAATCCCACACTAGAAAACTAACAGCTCAGCTGAAAGCTTTAGAACAATTAGAAGCAAACTCACCTAGAAGGAGTAGATGGCAGGAAATTATCAAACTTAGAGCTGAAATCAATATAATTGAAACAAAAAGATCAATACAAAGAATCAATGAATCAAAGAGTTGGTTCTTTGAGAAAGTCAACAAGATAGATAAGCCCTTATTCAAAATAGTCAAAAAGAAGAGAGTATCCAAATTAACAAAATCAGAAATGAAAAGAGGGACATAACAACAAACCCCTAGGAAATCCAGAGAAATATGAGGTCATACTTTGAATAAAAGGATGACCAGAAACATTTTTTAAAAATATTTTTTCCACACAAATGGAAAACCTAGAAAAAAAGGACAGCTTTTTGGACAGGTATCATTTACCAAAATTAAATATAGATCAGATTAATTACCTAAACAGATCTATAAACCTAAAGGAAATTGAAGCTGTTATTAAAAGCCTCCCTCCAGAAAAGGCCAGGTCCAGATGGCTTCAGTGCAGATTTCTACCAGACATTCAAAGTATTACTACCATTACTCCTTAAACTATTTCACACAGTAGACTCTGAATGAATATTGCCAAATTCCTTTTATGAGGTCATGATTACCCTAACACACAAGCCACTCCAAAGTACAACAAAGAAGGAGAACTACACACCAATTTCCCTCATGAATATTGAAGCTAAAATTCTCAACAAAACTTTGGCAAATCACATATAACAATATATAAAAAAATATCATGCACCATGAACAAGTAGGTTTCATCCATGAAATGCAGGGTTGGTTCAAAATACAAAAAACCAGAAATGTCATCCATCATATAAACAAATTGAAGGAAAAAAACACATTATCATATCCTTAGATGCTGAAAAAGCCTTTGACAAAATCCAACACTCCTTTATGATAAAAGTCCTGGAGAGATCAGGAATACAGGGAAAATATCTAAATATAATAAAGGCGATTTACAAGAAGCTGACAGTCAACATCAAACTTAATGGAGAAAAACTAAAAGCAATCCCACTAAAATCAGGAACTAGTCAAGGATATCCTCTCTCCCCTTATCTATTCAATATAGTTCTTGAAGTTTTAGCTAAAGCAATAAGAGAACGAAAGAAGATTAAGGGGATACAAATTGGAAAAGAAGAAGTGAAACTATCTCTATTTGCAGATGATATGTTTGTATACTTAAGTTACCCGCAAAATTCTTCCAGAGAACTCCTACAGCTGATTAACACCTTCAGCAATGCAGCAGGATACAAGATTAACTCAAAGAAATCAGTAGCCCTTCTATACACTAAAGATAAAAGGGCTGAAAAAGAAATAAGGGAAACATCACCCTTTATAATAGCCGCAAATAGTATTAAACACCTTGGAGTAACTATAACCAAAGAAGTAACAGATCTATTTGACAAAAATTTTAAGTCACTGACGAAAGAAATTGTAGAGGATATCAGAAAATGGAAAGTTCTCCCATGTTCTTGGATAGGTAGGATCAACATAGTAAAAATGGCAATTCTATATAAAGCAATCTACAGATTCAATGCACTGTCCATCAAAATCCCAAAACAATTATTTTACATACCTTGAAAGAACAATACTCAAGTTCATTTGGAATAACAGGTAAGCTAGGATTGCCAAAACAATTTTGCTCAACAAAAGAAACTCAGAAGGCATCACCATACCTGACTTCAAGTTATACTATGCAGCTACAGTAATAAAAACAGCCTGGTACTGGCATAAAAACAGACTTGTGGATCAATGAAATAGAATTGAGGATGCAGGCTTTAACCCAAAAACCTATGAACACATGATCTTCGACAAAGAGGCCCAAAATATTCTATGAAAAAATGATAGTATCTTTAACAAATGGTGTTGTCATAGCTGGTTGGTAGTGTGTAAAAAAAATGAAAATAGTTCCAAGGCTGTCACCTTGCACAAAACTCAAATTCAAGTGGATCAAAGATCGCAACATAAACCCAGCCACTCTGAACTTGACAGAAAAGAAAGTGGGAAATACCCTCCAAGAATTGGCACAGGTGACCACATCCTAAATATAACACCAGTGGCATAGAGTCTAAGAACATAAATCATTACATGGGATCTCTTGAAACTGAGAAGCTTCTGTAAAGCCAAGGACACTGTCAATAGGACAAAATGACAGCCTTCAGAATGAAAAAAGATTTTCACTAACCATACAAGTGATAGAGGACTGATCTCTAAAATAAATAAAGAACTCAAGAAACTAGAACCCAAAACCTTGAATAATCCAATCAAAAAATGGGGTTCAGAATTAAAAAGGGATTCTCAGCAGAAGAATTACGAATGGCTGAAAGGCACTTAAAAAAGTGCTCAAGTTCTTTAGCCATCAGAGAAATGCAAATCAAAACAACTTTGAGATATCACCTGACACCTTTCAGATTGGCTAAGATAAAAGTCACACATGACAGCCTATGGTGGAGAGGTTGTGGACCAAAGGGAACACACCTCCATTGTTGGTGGGAGTGTAAACTTGTTCAGCCACTCTGGAATGCAGTTTGGTGGTTTCTCAGAAAACTGGAAATCAATCTCCCCAAGGATCCAGCAATACCACTTCTGGGTGTATACCCTAAAGATGCACAGTCACACTCCAAAGGCATTAGCTCAACTATGTTCATAGCAGCATTATTCATAATATCAAGAACATGAAAGCAACCTGGATGCCCCTCAACTGAGGTATGGATTAACAAACTGTGGCACATCTACACAATGGTGTACTACTCAGCATAAAATTGATATCTCAAAAATTGCAGGCAAATTGATGGATTGTAGAATATCTTCCTGAGTGAGGTATCTCAAACCCAGAAAGAAAAGCAGGCGATGTACTCACTCATTAATGGGCTCTAAACAAAAAAGCAAAAAACAAACCATGTCCAAGCTGCAAACCACAACCACTGAACAGCTTGGGATCTGAAGTATCTTGCACTGGCACTTTGGTGCCTATTCCCTCCAGAGGAACACTTGAGTCATTCATGATGTGGGGATAAGGAAAGTGGATTTGCCTGGAGTGGATGCTGAACTAAGCCACCTTGGTACCTTAGGACCTCCTGTCCTTGCTGGGGAGGAGATAAGGAGATGGAGAGAAGAATGACTTGTAGGGGTGGGAGGGGAAGGGCATTTGAACAAGGGGTACATGGATAAATATGAGACTTTATTAATAATAAAATAAATGAGAAAAAAGGAAGAAATGTACCTAAGCTAAGCCAAGCATTCAAAACTAAAAAATAAGTCTGTCTGTCATAATTTAAGGGCTGGTTGTTAGCCTAAAAGAGAAATAATGGTACAGATGGCAGTTTACCATGCTTTCTGTACTGATATTGCCTATATTTGAGATGGCTCTTATTACATATCTCTCAAATAATAAACATGTATGTGTTGTTATGCTTAATTAGGAATTAATCCAATATTTTTACTTATTTGATGCTTTCTCAAAGGGATAGGAAACATGTGGAGGCATATTGTTGGATTTTAGAACTTTCCTCAGAATTTCTAATTATCTCCACACAGAAAGTCTTCTTGAGTAGTTAATATATATGATTTGAGGTGTTCCTGTGTGCACAGGTGTTATTTAAAACTACCCTTTTTGACAGATTATTGCAATACTGAATCAATAATTAAAGAACACAGATGCCAGTATTTGACAATTTTTGAGCCAACACTCATTGTTTGAGAGCTCTAGCATATTATTTCTTGTCTTTTTTTAAAAAATTTCCATGGTATCTCTTGGTAATAAGCAAAGGAACACATTGAAAATTTTAATGATGCAAAGCGCAACATGAAGTTATTTTTGTGTGTATTTATTCTTGAATAAAGATAAGACATTAAAATTGACCAAAGAATCCACTTTCTCAATAACTTATTTCTGTTTTAAACTATATAGTTTGTTTTACGAAATGGTCAGCAATGAATACAAATCAATTATTGCTTGTCTCTGATAAAATGTTGCATTTAAGAGACCACATCTCCAAATTAAGATGGAGACTGACCAAAGAAGACAACTAATCTGGACCCACCATGCATTTTCACAAAAATTAACACACTCACACACACACACACACACAGAGCTTCACCTTTAAGTCAGTATTTATTTTATTTTGACACTTAGTTTGTTTTATTCTTTGGGTATGATCCATTTGTAAATATTTTATTCTATATTGAAAGAATTTCTCTCAACTATCATTAAATTCACAATACCTTCAATAATTTTTAGTTCTTAATTTCCATATTAAATTTTTTTCTTTGAAAGGTCAGTTATCCCCTGATACATCCACCTGCTAAGTTCCCATAGAATTATATAACCTAATAAAATACTGCATTATTTGCATTTAAACAACTATAAATACATCACTTTACTTATGCATACATTAGATTCCTATGATTGATCATTTTGCTCAGTTATATTTCTAAACCATAAACAATTAAAACTGAGCAAGAATTTAGAGGACATTCATTTTATAAATATAATTACTAAAGCCATAATATATAAATTTATAAAGGATATAAATATCAATATTAATTAAATAAAAGTTTAATTACTCAAATTCAGAAATTATTTATTTACTTATTTAATGAACATAGAAAATAGGTGCCTTTTGACTATCCAACATTTTTTTTGGTAAAAGTACATTTTGGTAATGGCAATGAAATTTCTTGAGCCTCAAATTTCTGAACAAGTTCCCATAATGAATTATGTTTTTTCAATTTATTTTTAAAGAAAACTTAATATTTTCTCATATTTGAATTTATATAAGATAAAATGTTATTTTTATACTAGAAATTTTTTAATGTTATGATATTTTTAAGTAATAAATAGTTTTCTGCATTGCTAATATTTATGGAGGGGTATCATGAAGAAAATATTCACATTTTAACGTTGCCTAACACTTTTTAAAAGATATGCATGATGAATACAAAGCCCTATGCATTCCTTATCAATGTAAATAAAGCTCCTTAAAAATTAAACTGAAGTTTTCACATGACAAAATATTGTTGTACTCTACAATTTCAACAACTTGGTAATATAAACTAAATAGTCAGTTACTAAAACATAATTTTCATATAAAAATGATTTTGAAATTACAATAACTCTCAACTATGTTTATATCTTTATATGTTATCTGCACTTCAATTTATCCTTTGTTATTTATTAGATCATGTCCAAATTTCTGAACTTGGTTTTCAAACACAATTTAGTATTATCTTAATGATATTGCTTTCTTATGAGTTCCTTACTTTCTTATGAGTTCCTTTTCTGATGTTAGGCTTTGCACTTCATTATTCTACTCTCACAGATGCTCATCATTATTTCTTTGTACCTCTGCTAAGTTTCTTTTCCCTATTGTGAAAGAAAAAACTCACTGCCTAGTTACATTTAAACAAATACCTGTATACATCAAAGCAAACTTCCACTTCAAATACCCTTTGAATTTATTTATTCCAACCCCTTCATTATAGAAGGATACCCAGGGAAGTGAATTGACTTGGTCAAAAGTTTTGTATTTAATTTATGTTATAGTCTGAAGTCTGGAACACAATCTAGGTTGACAGATCCCTGTGGATATTTGTTAGATATTTAATAAATCCTGAAATATCAGAGGCAGCACACAGTCAAATTCTAAGCAGACAGCTCAAGAAATTCTTGATCCTTGAGTACAAGGATAAACAGCAGCTGACAGTCAATCACACACACACCTTTAATCCAAGCACAGGGAAAACCCTGAGTAATGACCTACATCCTTAATCCCATAACTCCAGAGACAGAACTTCTTCTGTTTCTGTGAGTTCAAAGCTAGCTATGAAATAGAGTAGCACATGCCTTTAATTCTAACTGGGATGGGATAGGGTATATAAGGGCTTTAGAAACCAGGCAAACACAGAAGCATCTGGCAGAAGCGACAAGCAGAAGTGACCAGGAGCTAGGCTAAGGAAGTTTCAAGACAGCTGGGTGGGAACTGACTGTGGTGATTCCTCTCTCTGATATTTCAGCCTTCCCCCCCACCCCGGTTATTAGGCTTTGAGTCTCATTCAATACAAACCAAATTTGTACAACTACAGATGCCCAAGCTCATAATCCTCCACTACATGCCACTTTATTTCATTAAAACTCATATTAAGCTTTCCCACGCATTTTTGCCAACATCTCAACACCCACAGACCTAGCACTACAATATTGACTCATGAATTGATGTTGTTCATGAACTATCTTTGCCTTCTACTGTTCAATATGCCCCTATTACTATCTCTGTACCTACAGGCCTAACTTAAGATCAAAGCTCCTGGACTGGCTTTGATTGGCATATGTCCAATGAAATAGCTCATATACCAAGTTTACATAGCCTATCTTCAATCACATAGCCCCTGCACATCTAAGGTATAACATAATCTCATGTTAGACACACAACTAATGAAAAAGTACACATTCCTTGGTCATATGACAAACTAAGAACATTTATCAAAGGCCAAGTCAGCCTGTCTCCAAACGTACTAGTCCTGTAGACATGTTCTCTAAGAGTTACCTAAATGAACCTGAGACATAGAATTTAAAAGAACAATCATAAATTTTATCAAAGAATTCAAGAAGTTTAAAGAAGATAAATAGCTCAAGAGCTTCAAGAGGTTAACAGTAAATACATGAATGATATTGAAGAAAATAAAAACCTAAAGCTACATAAAGAGATGAAGACAATACATGATTTGAAAACTAAATTCACTAAAGAGAATGACTAATGAAAATACAAGAGGAAAGAAAGATTATATTTAAAATATTCAATAATACACCCCCAAATTAGGAAAAACCCTACAGGTAGAATGAATCAAGTAGAAGAAACTATTGTGACTTGAAGATAAAATAAGGGTATTAGGCTGGTGGAACTCCACTGCTCTGGTTGCATCATCCAGCCAGCAGACAAGAGACCTGCATGTAAACTGTATTACTGCTTTTGCCACCCACTGGATTCTGTTTTCCCAAGACCCATTCAGCTACCCAACTCCACCTACTTCATCATCCTCCCTATAGCCAGCCCTCCCACATAAACTACAGCAGATTACATCAGCACGGCACAACCAATATCAGTTTGAAAAACAGAATCCATAGGCACAGGTACAGCCTATAACAGTCAGATGAAGAGGAAAATATGATGGATCAAGGCACACAAACCCCCACAAACTTCAGCTGAGACAACCCTACTGAAGGCCTGCCTATCATCAGAATACTTGTCCATTCAGCCCAAAATATAATAAAGAAAATAGGCAATAGAAAAACAAAACAATCATCCAACAAAGACAACCTATAATCGCCTCAAACCTGATGTATAAATGTCAGTATAAGAATAAATGATCTGATGTGGCGGGAGGGGGAAGGGACCTTGAATGGGGATATATAGGGATAGAAAAAAAAATCCAGAGGGAAAGCTGAACACAAAGTAATTTTATGTGTAGCAAATTATTTGCATTATCACCCTTGATAAGTCATGCTTATGATTTTTATTTTCTTTATAGTTATTGTTAACTTATCAGCATTTTAAATTCAATTTGCTGTTTTTCTTGATAAATACAAAATTAAAAAAAAGAATACATTCAACAACAGAAAGGGCAATATGACATAACCAAAACCCAGTGCTTTTACAACAGCAAGACAGGAACATTCCAATTCATCTGAAGCACAAGAAAACAACCTTAAGAACAATGTTGTGAAGATGATGGAATCTCTTGAAGAGGAAAAAAATCACTTAAAGAAATTAATGAAAAGAAAACCAAAATACTAGAAGAAATAAATTACTTAAAGAAAGCCAATAAAGTAAAAATAAGGTAAAAAAGTAGTTCAAGAATTGAAAATTGAAATAGAAGCAATAAAGAAAATAAAAAACAGAGGGGATGGTGGAAATGGAAAATCTTGAACAGGAACTACAGATGCAAGCATAACCAACAGAATATAAGAGATAGAAGAAAGATTGCATTGAAGATGCAAAAGATAGAATTGGAGGGATAGTTCAACATACAAAAAACCATAAATGTCATACATCATATAAACAAACTGAAGGAAAAAAACCCCACATGACCATATCCTTAGATGCTGAAAAAGCCTTTGACAAAATCCAACACTCCTTTAAGATAAAAGTCCTGGAGAGATCAGGAATACAGGGAAAATATCTAAATATAATAAAGGCAATTTACAAAAAGCTGACAGCCAACATCAAACTTAATGGAGAAAAACTCAAAGCAATCTCACTAAAATCAGGAACTAGACAAGGATGTCCTCTCTCCCCTTATCTATTCAATATAGTTCTCAAAGTTTTAGTTAAAGCAATAAGATAACAAAGGAGATTAAAGGAATACAAATTGGAAAAGAAGAAGTGAAACTATCTCTATTTGCAGATGATATGATTGTATACATAAGTGACCCACAAAATTCTACCATGAAGCTTCTACACCTGATAAACACCTTCAGCAATGTAGCAGGATACAAGATTAACTCAAAGAAAGCAGTAGCCCTCCTATACACTAAAGATAAAAGGGATGAAAAAGAAATAAGGGAAACATCACCCTTTATAGTAGCCGCAAATAGTATTAAATACCTTAGAGTAACTATAAACAAAGAAATAACAGATCTATTTGACAAAAACTTTAAATCACTGAAGAAAGAAATTGAAGAGGACTTCAGAAAATGGAAATATCTCCCATATTTTTGGATAGTTAGGATCAACATAGTTAAAATGGCAATTCTACTTAAAGCAATCTACTGATTCAATGCACTGCCCATCAAAATCCCAACACAATGTTTTTTGGACCTTGAAAGAATAATACTCAATTTCATTTGGAATAACAGGAAAGCCAAGATTGCCAAAACAATTTTACTCAACAAAAAAACATCAGGAGGTATCACCATCCCTGACTTCAAGTTATACTATAGAGCTACAGTAATGAAAACAGCCTGGTACTGGCATAAAAACAGACTTGTGGATCAATGGAATAGAATTGAGGATCCAGACATTAACCCGAAAACCTATGAACACCTGATCTTTGACAAAGAGGCTCAAAATATTCAATGGAAAAAAGATTAGTATATTTAACAAAAGGTGTTGTCATAGCTGGATGGTAGTGTGTAGAAAAATGCAAATAGTTCCAAGCTTGTCACCCTGCACAAAACTCAAATCCAAGTGGATCAAAGACCTCAACATAAACCCAGCCACAGTGAACTTGATAGAAAAGAAAGTGGGATATCCACTCCAATGAATTGGCACAGGTGACCCCTTCCTAAATCTAATACCAATAGCATAGACACTACGAACAACAATCAATAAGTGGGATCTTCTGAAACTGAGAAGCTTCTGTAAAGCCAAGGACACAGTCAATAAGACAAAAGGACAGCCTAAAGAATGGGAAAAGATTTCACCAACCCTACAAGTGACAGAGGTTTGATCTCTAAAATATATAGAGAACTCAGGAAACTAGAGCTTCAAACATTGAATAACCCAATCACAAAATGGGGCTCAGAATTAAGAAGGGAATTCTCAGCAGAAGAATTACGAATGGCTAAAAGCCACTTGAAAAAGTGTTCAACATCTTTAGCCATCAGAGAATGCAAATCAGAACAGCTTTGAGATACCACCTGACAGCTGTCAGATTGGCTAAGATAAAAGACACAGATGACAGCCTATGCTGGAGAGGTTGGGGGAGCAAGGGAAACACTCCTCCATTTTTAGTGGGAGTGCAATCTGGTTCAGCCATTCTAAAATGCAGTATGACGATTTATCAGAAAACTGGGAATCACTCTTGCCACTCCAAAGGCATTTGCTCAACTATGTTCATAGCAAAATTATTCATAATAACAAGAACCTGAAAACAACCTAGGTGCCCTTCAACTGAAGAATGGGTTAACCAACTATGGTACATTTACACAATGGAGTACTACTCAGCAGTGAGAAAAAATGATAATCTAAAATTAGCAGGTAAATGGATGGATTTGGAGAATATCCTCCTGAGTGAGGTCTCACAAACTGAGAAAATTTAACAAGAGATATACTCACTCATTGGTGGTCTTTAAACAAAAAAAGCTAAGCATGTCCAAGCTGCAAACCACAACCACTGAACAGCTTGGGATTTGAAACACCTTGGACTGGCACCTTGGAGCCTGTCCATCCAGAGAAACACCTGACTCAGTCTTGATGTGGGGGTGAGGACAGCTGATCTGCCTGGAGTGGATGCTCAAGTAAGCCATCTTGGGACCTTGGGACCTCCTGCCCTTGCTGGGGAGGAGATAAACTGATGGAGAGAAGAGTGAGTGAATGGGAGGGACTTGAGGGGGAAGGGAGCCTGAACAAGGGTATACATGGATAAAAAAATGACTTTTTTCATAGTAAAAAAAAAGATTTGTACTACACACAGCTATAGCAATCTTTGGCATATACCCAAAGGATGTTCAATCATATCACAAGGACACTTGCTCAATTATGTTCATAGCAGCATTATTCTTAATAGTCAAAACCTGAAAACAACCTAGCTGTTCCTCAGCTAAAGAATTGATAAAGAAAATGTCATTAATGGAGTATTACTCAGCTGTAAAATAACAATGACATTCTCAATTTTGCAGGCAAAAGGATGCAACTAGAAAAAAATCATCCCGAGTGAAGTAACCCAGATCTAGAAAAACAAACATGGTATTTACTCACTCATAAATGGGAGATTAGGTATAAACTGAAGGATACCCAAGCTTCAATCCATAAAGAGAGGCTAGGTAACAAGGTGGTTCTAAAGAGGGACAAATCAATTTCTCTAAGAAAAGGAAGTAGAACAGACTGCCTGGGTAAACTGAAGGCTAGGAGAGGATGGGGGATGAGAACATGAGAAATCTGGTTGGGCAAGTTAGGTGCAGTAAAGATGTGGAGAGTAAGGAAAGAATTGTTTTTATGGGTGGCATTTCAGCATTAGAGAGAAACCTGGTGCTAGGGTAACTACGAGGAATCCACAAGGATGAAATCAGCTAAGATTCCTAGCAAAGTGGAAAGGGTGCCTGAACTGGTCATCTCCTATAATCAAACTGGTGACTACCATAACTGTCATTAGAGAGCCTTCATCTAGTATCTGATGGAAGCAGATGCAGAGATTGACACTGGGCAGAGCTCTGAAAATCCTGTTGAAGTGAGGGAGAGAGGATTGTATGAACCAGGGAGGGTCAAGGTCATGAAGGGTTCATCCACAGATACAGATAACCTGGGTTCCTGAGAGCTCATGGACTCTGGACTGAAATCTAGGGAACTTTCATGAGATTTGCATAGGCCCTCTGCATGTGTCTAACAATTGTTTAGCTTGGTATGTTTTGTTGGGCTCCTTGCAGTGGAATCAGGACCTGAACCTGGCACATGAGCAGACTTTTTGGGAACCTATTCCCCATGCTGGGTTGCCTTGCCTAGCAGTGATACAAGGGGAGGATCTTGGACTTTACTTAGTTTGATGTGCCATGCTTTGTTTACTCCCAAGGGATGACTGCCCCTTTCTGAACTAAGACTGAGGAAGAGTAGATGGGGGGGGGAGATAAAGGGGAGGCAGTCCAAAAATGAAAGGAGAGGAGGGAGAGGAAGCTGTGGTAGGGCCGTAAAATAAATGAAACAATTTAATTAATAAAAAATAGGGGAACTAAATGAAATAAGCAAAAAATATGAAAAAATTTAAGCACTAATAAGGAATGTATGGGAATTATGGAACATAATGAAAAGACAAAATCTTCTAGTTTTGGCAATGGGGGTGAGGAAGAATTCCAGGTCAACGGCATAAACAAGATCATAGAAGAAAACTTCCTGAAAGAAAGACATATTCATACAGATATAAGAGGGACACAAAAAAACAAATGGAAATTAGAGAAAAAACTTCCCAATAGTCTGCAATACTTAAAACATTAGATACAAAGCACAAAGAAAGAGTACTGAAAACTGCATAAACAATAACAACAACAAAACACAAATGGCATACAAAGAAACATCCATTAGAATAAAATCTTTTATCTCAGTGGAAACATTGAAAGCAAAATGATCTAGGAGAAATACACTCTTGAGTACCAATATACCATGGCTGACCAATAAGAACAGAACTATTTGCTCTTTTAGAATATTATTTTAACTGTGCAGGGATCTCATATTGGTTTATGATCCATAATATTACTTTAACTATCTAAGTGTATATTATATTTGTTTTTTCTGCCTTTGTTAATGATGTAGAGATGTATTACATTTGTTTTGCTGCATTTGTTAACTGTGCAAAGATGTGTTGCATTTATGTGAATTAAATAAAATTAACCTGGATTCAGAGAGGCAAGGTTAGCAACTGGTTGACAGGAAGTAGCAAGAATGAGCTCAGAGTGAGTTCTTTTAGTTAGGGAAGTGTCAAAAGGGTGGCTTCCAGGATGGCAGCCAAGAAAGTTAGCCAGTTGTGATTCTAACTCTCTTAACTCACAGGTTTTTAACCTAGCATTTGAATCTCAAGTTTTATTAGAAACTATCGAGATTTAGACAAAACTATCTTTAGTGACACCAACAAAGCCCCATCTGGCCAAACAGAATACCCCCATGCTATAGCCTAAGCCTAGGGGCTGCTGTAGTTTAAAGGAAAGCCATTGTTTGTTGAGTGGTAAAGAAGGTTTAAAGAATTGCCTTAGTAGAAGAAGAAGAAAAAAAAATTTCCATGATTAAATCAGCCTAAATGAATGTATATCTAGTAGAACAACCCTAAACTGGATGCAAGAAGCAATACTTCAGATTTAAGAGAAAAATAGGCATAGCCAAGAGACCAAGAGAGTATAGAAGGGAAACAAATGAAATTATAATCACTAAAATACAACACTCCTGAGAATACAAACAGGAAGGCCCCTCCAAAACAAAACAAAACAAAACAAAAAACCAAAACCAACTAAATGGCTTCAATTAACACACACCCTTCAATAGTATCTTTAAATATTAATGGCCTCAATCTTCCAGTCAAATGATACAGGTTAGATGAACTGATTAAAAACTAAATTCTTTTTTTTTTAATCTTGCAGTGTTCTTCCTGCCTCTGCCTACTGAGTGCCAAGGCATGTAATGCCATGAGTGAGACATGCAATGGTGGAATCACCTCATCAGCACCACACAGTCCTTTGCACTAGTATGTGTATGTCTATGTGTATGTGTGTGTGTTGGGGGGAGGGAATGTCCTGGGATGCAGGATCTGAAAGATCAAGTCTAGGGTTGTCCTGTTGTTGCCACAGGCCACTGGAACCCAGCAGCAGCTTGGCTCACAATCTGAAGATTGTGAGCAGGAATTCCTCTGACCTCATGGGGCCCCCTGGATATGATGGAGTCCCCAGGAGAGAATTCCTACCCATCCTGTGTAGCATGGAGAAGCCCTGCATTCAGATGGCCCTGTCCTCCACCTACACAGATGACTATAGCTTCTTTGTGATGTACACTGTCTGGGAAAGGTCCTCCAAGCTGAGAGATATAGTCTGGGCTCCTGGGATAGCCTGAGGTGCTGCTATCTTACATTAAATCTGAATCATGTATTTTTGGGGGCACTGCTTTTTGAGACAAAGTATCAAAGGAACAAAAGGCTGGCCCTGAACTTTCAGTGATACCTCTAATGCTGCCTCTGGAATGCGGGGTTATAGGCATGTGTCTCTGTCTTATAGTTTCTTTTTTCTCATTTCTTTGTTGTTAATAAAGTCTCATTTTTTAATCCATGTATCACCTTGTTCAAATGCCCTTCCCCTCTCGCCTCTACAAGTCACTCTTCTCTCCATCTCATCTCTTCCCCAGCAAGAACAGGAGGTCCCAAGCTCTCAAGGTGGCTTAGTTCAGCATCCACTCCAGGAAAATCCACTTTCCTCATCCCCACATCAAGACTGGATCAAGTGTTCCTCTGGAGGGAATGGGCTCTAAAGTGCCATTTCAAGATGCTTCAGATCCCAAGCTGTTCAGTGGTTGTGGTTTACAGCTTGGACATGGTTTGCTTTTATTTCTGAATACTTATTATTATTATTATTATTATTATTATTATTAACAAAGAAGTCACACTTTCTATCCCTGTATGTCATTATTCAAGGTCCCTTCCAACTCCTGCTACATCAGGTCATTTTTTCTTCTCCACAACTCCCCATCCACCCCCTGGGCAGGCAGCAGACAGTCCCACGGTCTCACTGACCCAATATTGCTTAGTTCAGTCTCCACTCCTGGCAGATCCAGTTTTGTCTCCCCTCCCTCAAGAGTGAGTCAGGTGTTCCTTTAGGTGGAGTGGGATCCAAAGAGTGAGTCCAGGGTGTTTCTGAGCCCAAGCTGTTCAGTGGTTGTGGTTTGCAGCTTGGGCATGCTTTGGTTTTTTCTTGTTTGTTTGTTTAGAGTCCACTAATGAGTGAGTACATCCCCTGCTTATCTTTCTGAGTTTGTGATACCTCACTCAGGAGAATATTCTCCAAGTCCATCCATTTGCCTGCAAATTTTAGGATATCATTTTTTTCTTACTGCTGAGTAGTACTCCATTGTGTAGATGTACCACAGCTTGCCAATCCATTCTTCAGTTGAGGGACATCTAGGTTGTTTCCAGGTTCTTGTGATTACAAATAATGTTGCTATGAACATAGTTGAGCTAATGCCTATGGAGTATGACTGTGCATCATTAGGGTATACATCCAGAAGTGGTATTGCTGGGTCCTTGGGGAGATTGATTCTCAATTTTCTGAGAAACCACCATACTGCATTCCAAAGTGGCTGAACAAACTTACACTCCCACCAACAATGGAGGAGTGTTCCCCTTGCTCTGCATCCTCTTCAACATAGGCTGTCATCTGTGCCTTTTACCTTAGCCAATCTAACAGGTGTTAGGTGGTATCTCAAAGTTGTTTTGGGATATCAGAAAATGGAAAGCTCTCCCATGTTCCTGGATTGGTAGGATCAACATAGTGAAAATGGCAATTCTACCAAAGGCAATCTACAGATTCAATGCACTGCCCATCAAAATCTCAACACAATATTTTTTTGGACCTTGAAAGAACAATACTCAATTTCATTTGGAATAACAGGAAAGCCAGGTTTGCCAAAACAATTTTACTCAACCAAAGAACCTCAGGAGGTATCACCATCCCTGACTTCAAGTTATGCTATAGAGCTACAGTAATGAAAACAGCCTGGTACTGGCATAAAAACAGACTTGTGGATCAATGGAATAGAATTGAGGATCCAGACATTAACCCGAAAACCTATGAACACCTGATCTTTGACAAAGAGGCCCAAAACATTCAATGGAAAAAAGATAGTATATTTAACAAATGTTGACATAGCTGGATGGAAGTGTGGAGAAAAATGCAAAGAGATCCGAGCCTGTCACCCTGTACAAAATTCAAATCCAAGTGGATCAAAGACCTCAACATAAACCCAGCCACTTTGAACTTGATAGAAAAGAAAGTGGGAAATACACTTCTATGAATTGGCACAGGTGACCACTTCCTAAATATAACACCAGTGGCACAGACACTAAGACCAACGATCAATAAGTGGGATCTCCTGAAGCTAAGAAGCTTCTGTAAAGCCAAGGACACTGTCAATAGGACAAAACGACAGCCTACAGAATGGGAAAAGATTTTTACCAACCCTACAAGTGATAGAGGACTGATAGCTCTAAGATATATAAAGAGCTCAAGAATCTAGAGCCCAAAACCTTGAATAACCCAATCAAAAAATGAGGTTCAGATCTAAAAAGGGAATTCTTACCAGAGGAATTACGAATGGCTGAAAGGCACCTGAAAAAGTGCTCATCATCTTTAGCTATCATGGTTTGCTTTTTGTTTAAAGCCCTCTAATGAGTGAACACATCCCCTGCCTATCTTTCTGGTATTGTGAAACCTTGCTCAGGAGGATAGTCTCCTTATCCATCCATTTGCCTGCAATTTATATAATATCATTGTTTCTTACTGCTGAGTAGTACTCCATTGTGTAGATGTACCACAGCTTGTTAATCCATTCCTCAGTTGAGGGGCAACTAGGTTGTTTCTAGGTTCTTTTTTTTCCTCTTTCTTTTTTTTTTATTATGAATAAAGTCACATTTTCTATCTGTGTATATCCTTAACCAAGGTCTCTTCCCCCTCGCAGCCCCTCCAGTCACTCTTCTCTACATCTCCCCGTCTCCTCCCCAGCATGGGCAAGAGGTCCCAAGGACCCAATATTGCTCAGTTCAGCATCCACTTCTGGCAGATCCAGTAAAAACCAAATTCTACTTCTTTTTGTATTTATAAGAAACTTGGCTACAAAGGTAGGTACCATCTTAAAGTGAAAAGATGGAAAAAATATACTAAGTAAGAGCAGAAAACAAACATGCATTTCTATCTTATTTCTAACAAAACAGTCTTCAAATCATAATTAGTTAGAAGAGATAAAGACAAAATGTTATTCTAATCAAGAGAGAGTGACTGGGAGCGGCAGGAGGGGGAACACAATTTGAACAAAGGGATATATGCCTTAAAAATATGACTTTATTCACAATAAAAAATAAAAAAGACCCTAAATACTGATGCTCAAAAAAAATAAGAAAATGTCATCCAAGAGGACATGATTCAAATATACATGCACCAAACTTCAGTGCACCCAATTTCATGAAAAGCACACTACTGGAATTAAAGGCTTATATTGACAGCAACCAGTTAATAGGAGATGATTCAATACCACACTTTCTCTAAGGTATAGATAATCTGGACAAAGAGAAATATCAGAAGTGAATGACTTCATACATCAAAATCAAGTAGACATAACAGATATCAACAGAACATTGTATCCAACACCAAGGAATATACATTATACTCAGCATCCCATGGTAGTTTCTAGAAAATAGAGCACAATCTGAGACAAAAAAAAAAAAAAACAAATTCATCAAAATTTAAATAAGTCCCTGAATCCTATCTGACCACAATGCAACAAAAATTAAAATTTGCATCAAACTAATATCTCATAATTATACAGACTCATGGAGATTATACAATTCATTACTAAATGATGAATATGTCAAAGAAGAAAGAAAAAAATAAATTCCTGGAACTAAATGGAAATGAAATCACAACACAACAAGTCCTCTGGGACACATTAAAGATAGGCCTATGAGTCACTATTCTACTTTTTAAAGCTACATCAAAAAATAAGAAAGATGCAAATAAATGACTTAATGATACAATTAAAGAATTTGGAAAAAAACTAGCACAAACTACAAATCTAGCAGAGAGCAAGAAATAATAAAATGCAACAGAAACTAAAGATAAAGAAACAAAATAATACAAAGAATTAATGAATCTAAAAACCTGGTGCTTTGAGAATATAAACAAACTGGCAGACCCTATCCCAACTATCCAAAAGAAATGACTCAAATTAATAGAATCCAAAATAAAAGGAAAAAACATTACAACAGACACCAAAGAATTAATATTAAAAAGGAATATTTTACAAATCTGTATTTCATTAAGCTAGAAAATATAAAAGAAATACATGGATTTAGAATGATACAAGTCACCAAAAATAAACCAAAAAGCAATCAACAACCAAACGGAAACAAGAAAACGGGGAGCTTGAAAAAAAAAAATAGCTCAGACACAATGAAATTTACAGTAGAATTCTATCAGACTTTAAAGGAAGATATAAAAACATTATTTATTAACTAAAAAAATACAAATAATTTCTCACCTAACCCCCAGCTCCATGCCCTCCTACTTGCTATGTCTCAGCTTCCAACAGAGGCAGAGACTCCTTAATATGTCAAAGACTATACACACTGGGAGAACTTTAGGTAGGCTGTCTGTCCACCAAACTCCCCCACTCTCTCTGCCTCTGTCTATTCCTCTGTCCCCACTTTATTAGTGGCCATACACCAGTCCTCAACATTATAGAGACTCCCTGCCATACTAGAAATCAGCCTAGGGTGTAGACAACACATATACTAGAGACTTTGCAGAGAGAAAGTACAGTGTTGTAAAAGGATTTTTGGGCCAGTTTGGGCCCAGAGGTTTGTATCTGGCCCGTGGCGGCTTTTGTCCCCCAAGGAAATTAATCAGACATTTATATTAACTTTATATTTTTTGGCCTATGTTTTAAGCATATTATTAGTTAGCTTTTTATTTTAATTTAATTTATTTTTGTAATTTATTATGTGGCTCAGCAACCATCCTCTGCTACCCAAAAGCCGCCGCGGGCCAGATACAAACCTCTGGGCCCAAACTGGCCCAAAAAAACCTTTTACAACAGATGGCACCCCATGTTGGGCACCAGATGCCTTGGAAATTATCAGGCCGCTATATTTATATATTTAGGCAAGGTTTATTATTCTAAAGCCACTTACGGTATAGAGGGTATTTAGAGGGAGAAAGGGAGAAACAGCGCACAGGAGAGGTCTGAACTGGGCGGTCTTTCCTAACTATGCTGCAAGTCAAAAAAGGGGCTGGGCTCTCTTCTCATCCTGGGCTCTTTCCAGTAGACCACACGCTGCCTGGCTCCAGTTCCTTGACCTCGTCAGAGTTTACCTGGGTAGCTTCTGGTTTCCAGCTACAGTACAGGTAGGTGGCCCTCTCACCAAAACTACATTCTTCATCTCCACATACCCCTACCATACTCCTAGTCTCTTGTTTCTCAGACTTTAACAGTGGCAGAAACTCCCTATTCTATCAGAAACTAAGCAGACTAGAAGTCCAGGTAGGTTGCTTGCCCACCAAATTCACCCACTTTTTTAGCCTCTCTACCCACCCTATTATCAGTCTCCCACCATTCTATTTGCCGTATTCTAACCTCCACCTGGGCAGAGTCTCTGCCCTGCCAGAGATCACAGAGACTGGGAAAAGTCCAGGTAAGGCTGCCCATCAGCCAAATTCTACCATCATTTCACTGTTTTGCTGTTTCCCCATTATACCTCTAGTCCCACATCCTCCTAGTTGCCTTACCTCGGCCTCCAATTGAGGCAGAGATTGTCTACTGTACTAGAGACCAAGAACACTATGAGAAGTTCAGGTAGGTTGAGTACCCATGGAACTCCCCCAGTCTCACACTATCTTGGCACCCCCACCCTACTTCAAGTCCTATGCCCTTCTAATTACCTTACTCCAGCCTCCAACTGGAGTGAAGACTCCCCATTCTACCTAACTACCAGAGACCAAACTTAGAGACGCTTAGGCCACACAAACTAGAATACCAGAAAGGAAACAGAAATCAAGGAACAAAAAACCCATCTAACAAAGATTAAATCAAAACTCAGCACCTAGACCTTTAATTACCCCAACCTGAGGTGAGTTCTTTGGGATAATACTCTTATACACTGTAAAGATTTAAAACTTGAAGTGGTTTAATAAAAAGCTGATTGGACAGTAGCCAGGCAGGAATGGGGGGGCTTTACTTAAGTGTAAGAGCTAGTTAGCAATATCCTTAGCTACTGGTCAAGTATCTATAAATAATATTAAGCCTCAAGTCAATTATTTGCAAAACACCTGCCAGGTATTTGGGAATTGCTGGCAGAACAGAAACTTCCCCAAACATTTGGTAAGAATTTCCAAGTAAAACTTGACAAAAAAAATCTTTAAAAAAGAATTCTAGACACAAAAGAACAGAATCAAGCACAGCTTCTTAGTATCAGCATTTTCTGTGGTAGGCTCTGTTTGCTAGAGGCAAGCAGAGACATAGTTTCCTAACTAGGTGTTAGGAGGAAAAACCTCGTGGCTACCAAACACGTAAATGGGGTTTATGACCAGTGTGTGGCATGCTGCTCTGATGGTGGACCCCAAAATTACCCAGAGTTGAAGCATTAAACATGCCTTTCAGAGCTGGTTGTAAATGTGCCTCTGCCATGAGACTAGCTTTGCAAGAAACAAAGGAATGGGGCAAATCCAGCTGCCAAAGCTGAAGATTTAGTCCTAGCCATACTGTTTAACAGCTTAAATATTCATGTGGTCAGAAAAAAGATATGTAGTAAAGATTGATCCAGATTGGGGAAAAAACTCTAAATGGTTTACAGTGTGTTTTAAAATTTACAGTGTATTGGGAGAATAAATAGAAGGTATAGACAGCCATAAAAAAGAAATACACAGTTTTAAAATAATAAATTTCTTAAAAGCAGAGTTAAGTAATATTAAAAATGATATAAAGATGGAAAATACACAGAGTTTAGATACTGTATTCATTGTCTTTGAATTGACTGTGGAGGAAGCAGCAACAGCTGCTAAGAGACACGATTATAAATGATACTGGGTTAATCCAACCTATATATTTTGAAAATGCATTGACTTCAAAATTTAGAGCCAAAGATATGCTACTTTGGAGAAGAGGTTATACTTTTGTTTCCACAGGAAACAAGAGGATGCATTTTCATTTCAGGTCAAGAAAAAAAAATCAGATTTGATTGAGGTAGCCCCCTGAAAAATCTCCAATGGGCCCATATGATACAATGTTTTAGCATGCCTATGTTGCAGTTTTCATCAAGATCTGCATCTAAACAGCTTCAAGGATGCTTGCTGAGATGATCTAGCCTTACAGATTACTCCAGCCAAGACTAAGCTGTTATTCTGAATTTTCTCAGGGTCCCCAAAAGACTACCTGTGCAGCTAATTAGCAAGAAGCAGTCAGAAAAAATTATGCCCACATTCCTCCCAAATACTGTGAATGTTTGCCACTGTTTAGGGGGGTTGGTTTAAGTTGTTATAAATAATGGCCAGGAAAAAAGATAAACAAAGGATATTAGATTCAGGGACCTTGCTCTGATGAGAAAAGTGGGACTATAAAAATGACAGAAAAGGGTAAATCATTTAATCTACTTTATCTAAAAACTACTATTATTCTTACATATTTTACATTAGTATAAATTTTGGTTTACTGCTACAAATTTTTATTATACTGTATGTATGTGTTTACACTTGTTTAGCATATTATGTTTGTGCAACTCATTTAAAATTGTAATATATAATTAAGAAAAACAGATTAATAGTCATTTATGATAATCAAACTTATATTCATGCTAGTTAAGTTTCTGGGTATACAAAGTTATATTTAAATTAGATAGGTAATTTTCAAATACTTCAAAGACCTACAAAAATGGCATTTAATATGTTTAATAACCCATGGCTTTTCATGACACTAAAACACATCTGGTAGCACCAATACACTTTAGAGAAGGTGATGGACATTGAAGAAATTCTATATGGAGTTTATTTGTAGTGAAAGCTACCTTCTGGGCAAGAAAGTATCTAGTCTAATCCAGACAAGCAGAACACAAGGAAAAGTGACTGCTCAAGCTTGTCAAAATAGGGTAAGACAGTCCTTCAAATTTTCCTGTTTCTGAAAAATGGTCTGCCAGATATTTTAGGCTTACAGCCAAAGTTGGAAGCCACAACATTGCAGAAAAACACTGAGTGAATGTCCAGGCATCATGATGTCCATGTCATTAGGTAATATTTCATCCTTCTGGGGTCTTTGATAAAACTGAACATGAACTAATTATAATTATAGTTTTCCTTAGTTATAACACAAAGTAAATTAGGTACAAAACTTTGAACTCACAAAGATAAGATTATAATTATTTTTTCTAATTTTGTCAAAATCAATTGGATTAGATATTGCTACTGTAATTCTTACATAATAACTCTTTTGTTGTATATAGTTTTACTATATTAAAATTTAAAAGCTTCCCTTTTGATTAGACAAGGGAAAATGCTGTGGGATAACGCTTTTGTATACTATAAAGATGTCATCTGAATTGGTTTAATAAAATATTTATTGGATAGTATCCAAGCAGTATGAATAGGCAGGGTGACAAGATTAGGAGAAATCTGGGAAAAGGAAGGGTAAAGTCAGAAGTATCCAGACAGACACATAGAAAGCAAGATACTGTCCTGAGAAAAGGTACCAAGCCACATGTGTGGTGATATTTTATATTTAATAAAATCAGTCTGGAATAACAGAGATGGGACCCACCCACAGTCAAGCCAGGAGGGTCAGAGAGTGGTAACTCACACCTTTAACCCTAGCATGGGAAAGGTGGAGTGGTGACCTATGCCTTTAATCCCATAACTCCAGAGACAGAGACCTTTTTGTGAGTTCAAGTCCTAACTACCAAACAGTAGTAGCTCAAACTTTTAATCTTAACTCTAGAATTATGATGCAGAGTTGAACCCAGAAGTCAAACCAGTGGGCAAAGGAGGCATAGGCACATGGTGTGCTATTCTGTAGAAGCAACAACAACCAGGCTGAAGACTCTGAAAGATAGCTTTTACCCTGAGAATTTGGTTGGGTGAGAATTGACTGTGGTCTGTTTCCTCTCTTTGATATTCTGGTTTTGTCCTCAATATCTGGCTTTGAGTTTTCATTTAATAACAACTAGAAGTCATGTTTTGCCTATGGCTAAGCATAGATAAGGATTATAGTTAATTTAAGTGTAAGAACTAGTTAGTAATAGCCTGAGCTACTGGCTAAGCATTTATAAAGCCTTCAAGTGAATCATTTGTTAAGTGGCAGCCAGGTATTTGGGATTTGCTGGTGGGACAGAAACTTCTGGTTACACTAGAAGTCAGGATAAGAACACAAAATAAAAAACACCCATGGCAATATGTTACCACTATAACCCAGCTATCCTACTACAAGAGGCCTCATATATTTCAACAAAATAGAAGCAGAAGAAAAAGACCTTAAAACTAATTTTATGAAGGTTATTGAAGTTGTGAAGGACATGAATCAATCCCTTAAGGAATTTCTAGAAAATACAAACAATTGAAGTAAATAAATAAATCTCTTAAAGAAAGCCAAGAAAAACCAAACAGAACTGTTCAAGATGTGAAATGGAAATAAAGGCAATCAAAACACAAAAACTGAGAGAATTTTGGAAATGAAATATCTAGACAACAGGACAAGAATCACATATGAAAGCATTACCAACACAATAAAAGTGATAGAAGCAAGAATCTCAACTGATCAGGTGTGGCACAGGTGATTGATTCTAAGGCAAGTAGATCTGGTAGTCCTTGCACTGACCTGTTACTGATCGTATCTGCTTATTGTCACCTAATTTTTATAGGTATCATAATAAAAGCTAGACAATTTCTTTTGGGGAAAAGACTTAATGTAATTTAAAGTCTTTTCCAATAGAAAATAAAATATTACTGAAAATAATCTATTTTTTAGCTTTCAGCATTTGATGGTGCTTTGTTGTGGTGTCTGCTGGAAGTTATTGCCATTATTGGGATTTTCATTAACTTCACTGGGAAAGAGCTTTGATTGTTATCATCTTTACATCTATAAACAGTTTGTGATGGTAGATTCTGTAGGAGGATCTATTCTGAGACATTAATTTCCTGTAAGGGGAAAATGGGCTGGTTACCAGAAATATCATTTAAGCAGGGTGGGCTGTGGGTGTTCTGTCTTCAGAATATAATTACAAAACACTTTTGCATACAACTAAACTTTTAAAAAATAAACACATTTTTAAAGAAAAAAGATATGATAAAATAAATTAATACAGTGACTAAAGAAAATGTTAAAAACTTCCTGACACAAAACATCGAGGACATATGTGAACTATGAAACAACCTAACCTAAGAAAAATAGGAATAGAAGATTCACAGTTCAAAGGCCCAGAAAATATCTTTAACAAAATCATAGAAGGAAGCTTTCTTAATCTAAAAAAAGAGATATCTACAAAGGTATAAGAAGCTTACAGAACACTATATAGACTGGCCCAAAAAGTCCCCCTTCCACATAATAATCGAAACATTAAACATACAAAACAAAGAAAGAGTATCAAAATCTGCAAAACGAAAAAGTCAAGTAATATATAAGAGAGATTTATTAGAATTACATCCAACTTCCTGAGGGAGACTCTAAAAGATAGAAGGTCATGGATAGATGCCTTGCAGACTCTGAGACCACAGATGCCAGTCCAGACTACTACATCCAGTAAAATTTCCCATCACCTTAGATAAAAAGACAAGATATTTTATTACAAAGTAAAAGTTAAACAAAATCTATGCACAAATCCAGCATCACAGATGGTATTAGAAGGAAAACTCTAACCTAAGGTTAACTACACTCATGAAAACACAGGAAATAATCTCATGCCAGCAAAATAAAAAAAGAAACACATATACACAACTACCAGCAACATAAAAATAATAGGAATAAAAATAACAACAATTAGTCATTGATATCCTTCAATATCCCAATAAAAAGACAAAGGCTAACAGAATAGACATGAAAACAGGATTCATCCTTCTGCATATAAAAAACACACCTCAACATCAGAAATAGACATTACCTCATGGTAGTGGTTTAGAAAATGACATTGTAAGCAAATGGGCACAAAAATCAGGGTAGTGTTAATGATTCTAATACCTAACAAAATAGACTTCTAATAAAAATTGAAAGATGTGGAAAAGACACTTTGTACTTGTCAAAGAAAATCAACCCAGATGACATTTTAATTCTCAAAATCTATGCCTCAAATGCAAGGGCACTCATGTTTATAAAATAAACATTAAACCCTACACATTAATAGTGGGACACTTAACACCCCGTTCTCATCAATGGACAGGTAATCCAGGCAAAAATTACACAGAAAAAAATGAATTTAACAGATGTTATGATTCAAATAGATCTGTCAGATATCTACATTTCACCCAAACACAAAAGAATACACATCTCAGAACCCCAAAATATCTTCAACAAAACTGACCACATACTTGGTCATAAAAGCAAATCTCAACAGATATAAAAAAAAAAACCTGAAATAAACACCTGTCTCTTATAAGACTATCACTGATAAAAGCTGGATTTCAACCACAATAGAAACATTAGAAAGCCTACAAGCTCATGGATACTAAACAGCTCTTTAATGAATGACCAATGGATCAAGGAAGAAATAATAAAGAAATGAAAGTCTTTCTAGAATTCAGTGAAAATGAATGCACAACATACCCAAACTTATGGGACACAGTGTAGTGCTAAGAATATAGTTCATAGCACTAAGTCCTTACTTAAAGAATTTTAAAAAGTTTCATACTATCCACTTAACAGTACACTTGAATGCTCTAGAACAAAAAGAAGCATGGATAAAAATGAGACTTTATTCTATTAAAAATAAATAAAGTTTTAAAATAAAAGAAGCAAACACACTCTGAACAGCATGACCCCATTTTGTTTAAGGCAGAGTGAGTAGTCAGGCGGCTTCAGACAGGAAGGATCCCAGGTCCAGCAAGGAGTAGAAGGTGAGCAGGCTCCAGCCCTTGGACCTCCCAGGGACCTCATCCCAGAGTCCAGAGCCACAGTCCTGGATTTGACCTCATGGACAGGCCTGCCCTGGACCAGGGCTGAGAGAAGCCTTCCCCAGCAATCCCAGGGGTCACGTCACGGATTCCTGGGCTCCACCTTTAAGACAGTCTGCATCATCACAGAGGGATGGCTGTCTCTTTGAACAGCGTGACCTGGTGGTGACCAAGATAGACTAGGACTCAGGTGGCTTCAGACAGCAAAGATCTTGTGGCAAGAGCAAACAGGAGACACATAACCCCTGTAGCCACAATGGACTAAGATTCCACTAAGGCCTGACAAAGAGTGAACCAAAGAAGCAATGGGTAGACATTAGTGCAAGAATACATATAAAAATATAAAGAACAACAAGGACCCATCAGAAGAAGCTTATGTCTCTAAAGACCAAGACATGAACAGAGCAACAGAGAGGAAATAGAAAGAAACAATAAAAAGACCTTTATGAAGAATATAGAAGCCTTAAAAGAGGATATGAAATAATCCCTTAAAAAATAAAAAAAATTGGAAGAGATGAACAAATCCTTGATAGAAAACCAGGAAAAAGAAATTCAACAAATGAAAGAATCATTCCAGGAACTAAAAATTGAAATACAAACAATAAAGAAGGCACAAAACGAAGCATTTTTGAAATAGAGAATCTGAAGAAAAGATCAGGAGCTACAGATACAAGCATAAGGAACATGATACAAGAAATGGAAGAGAGAATCTCTCTAGTGGAAGACTCAATAGTGGAAATAGATAAATTACTCAAAGAAAAATTCAAATCCGAAAAAAGCCATAACACAAAATGTTCAGGAAATCTGGGACACCATAAAAAGACCAAACCTGAGAATAATAGGAATAGAACAAGGAGAAGAATACCAGCTCAAAGGCACAGATGATGTATTCAATAAAATCACAGAAGAAACCTTTCCTAACCTAAAGAAAGAAATGCCTATACAGATACAGGAATCCTACAGAACAAAAATAGACTAGACCCCAAAAAAAGTCTGCTCACCACATAATAATTAAGTCACAAAACATACAGAACAAAGAAAAATATTAAGAAGTGTAAGGGAAAAGGCCCAACTTACCTATAAAGGCAGACTCATCAGAATAACACCTGACTATTCAATGGAAACAATGAAAGCAAGAAAATCCTCTTTAGAAGTTATACAGACACTAAAAGAGCATGGTGGCCAACCCAGACTACTATACCCAACAAAGATATTAATCACCATAGGTGGAGTAAGCAAGATATTTCACAACAAAGACAAGTTGAAACAATACCTATCCACAAATCAACCACTACAGAAAGCACTTGAGGGAAAACTCCAGCCTAAGGAGCCCAGATACACCCATGAAACCACAAACAATTGATAACCACACAGAAGAAAAACCCTAAGAAAGGAAATACACCCAAACTTTCACCAAAAATAACAGGAAGTACCAATCAGTGGCCATTAATATCCCTTAACATCAATGAACTTAATTCACCTATAAAAATACACAACCTAACACAATGGATACAAAAACAAAAGCCAACTTTCTGCTGCATACAAGAAACATACCTCAACTCCAAAGACAAACACAGGCTCAGAGTAAAGGGTTGGGAAAAGACTTTTCAATCAAATGGCCCCAAGAAACAAGCTAGTGTTGCTATCAATATCCAACAAAGTAGACTTCAAACTAAAATCACTCAAAAGAGACCAGGAGGAACATTATTTATTCATCTCAGGAAAACTCAATCAAGATTAGATCTCAATCCTGAATATCTATGCCCTTAATATAAGGGCACTTTCATATGTAAAAGAAACACTACTAAAGCTTAAACCACACATCAAATATCACACTCTAATAGTGGGAGACTTTAATACTCCACTTTCACCCTTAGAAAGGTCAACCAAAGACTCAACAAAGAAATAAGGGGTCTAACAGATGCTATGATGCAAATGGTCTTAATAGATATTTACAGAAGCTTTCATCTGAAAACAAAGGAATATATATATATATATATTTCTTAGCACCCAATGGAACTTTCTCTAAAATTGACCTCGTAAGTGGTCATAAGGAAAATATCAATAGATATAAAAAAGTTGTGAATAACCTCTTGTATCATATCAAACCACCATGGCTTAAAGTTAGAGTTCAACAACACCAAAAATAACAGAAAGATTACAAAGTCAAGGAAACTGATCATGTCTACATTGAACCACCACCTATGGGTCAGGGAAGAAGTTAAAAAAGGAATCAAAGATTTTCTAGAATTTAATGAAAATGAATCCACAACATACCCAAGCTTATGGGACACAATGAAACCAGTGTTAAGAGGAACATTCATGCTTGTTTGTTTAGAGACCACTAATGAGTGAGTACATCCTCTGCTTATCTTTCTGGTTTTGTGATACCTCGCTCAGGAGCATATTCTCCAAGTCCATCCATTTGCCTGCAAATTTTAGAATACCATTTTTTCTTACTGCTGAGTAGTACTCCATTGTGTAGATGTACCATAGTTTGTTAATCCATTCTTCAGTTGAGGGACATCTAGGTTGTTTCCAGGTTCTTGCTATTACAAATAATGCTGCTATGAACATAGTTGAGCTAATACCTTTGGAGTGTGAATGTGCATCTTTAGGGTATACAACCAGGCGTGGTATTGCTGGTTCCTTGGGGAGATTGATTCTCAGTTTTTTGAAAAACCGCCAAACTGTGTTCCAAAGTGGCTAAACAAGCTTACACTTCCACCAAAAATGGAGGAGTGTTCCCCTTGCTCCGCATCCTATCTAGCATAGGCTGTCCTCTGTGCCTTTTATCTTAGCCAATCTAACAGGTGTCAGGTGGTATCTCAAAGTTGTTTTGATTTGCATTTCTCTGATGGCTAAAGATGATGAGCAGTTTTTCAGGTGCCTTTCAGCCATTCGTAATTCCTCTGCTGAGAATTCCCTTTTTAAATCTGAACCCCATTTTTTGATTGGGTAATTCAAGGTTTTGGGCTCTAGATTCTTGAGTTCTTTATATATCTTAGAGATCAGTCCTCTATCACTTGTAGGGTTGGTGAAAATCTTTTCCCATTCTGTAAACAAACAAACAAACATGAAAAAAGCGAAGCATGTCCAAACTGCAAACCACAACCACTGAACAGCTTGGGATCAGAAACACCGTGGTCTGACTCCTTGAATCCCACTCCCCTTAGAGCAACACCTGACTCACTCTTGAGGGAAGGGGGAGAAAGCTGGATTTGCCAGGAGTGGAGACTGAACTAAGCAATATTGGGTCAGTGGGACCATGGGACTGTCTGCTGCCTGCCCAGGGAGGGGATGGGGAATTGTGGAGAAGAAAGAATGACCTGGGCGTGGCGGGCGAGCGCCATGGAGGCGTACGAGCAGGTCCAGAAGGGCCCCCTGAAGCTGAAAGGCGTCGCGGAGCTCGGCGTGACGAAGTGTAAGAAGAAGAAGAAGGACAAAGACAAAGCCAAGCTGCTGGAGGCCATGGGGACGAGTAAGAAGAGCGAGGAGGAGAAGAGGCACTGCCTGGACAAGAGGACGCCGAAGCAGGTGGCCTTCGAGAAGATGCAAGAGAAGCGGCAAATGGAAAGAATCCTGAAGAAGGCATCCAAAACCCACAAGCAGAGAGTGGAGGACTTCAACAGACACCTGGATACACTCACCGAGCACTATGACATTCCTAAAGTCAGCTGGACCAAGTAATCTGCCCTGGTGCAAAAGACAGGCCAGTTGGCCGTATTGCTCCTCTCAGTGTTTTGTAGAGCATCCTACAGCCACCTGGTGCGTCTGCTGAGCCCAGGCTTTCTGAGACTCCATTAATGTCAGGCTGTCCTTTCACTGGGTTTTAGTTTCTGGGTAGTACCTTTTCTTATTTGGACAATAGCATGTGGACTGACAAACTGGGGTTGTCAATTTTCTGTGTGAGGGCTGTGGAAGGAGGGTACCTTCCCACTCCCATTGTGGCATCTGTCTTCACCTGTACCACAGTACCAGGACAGGAAGTTCCTGCCTGTGGACTACCACACAAGTTTACAGAGTGCTGCTCCTTTTGGGCCACTTGGCCATGAGACAACATAGCCTACATCGAGCAACAGCCGCCTGAAGCAAGGATGGGACACAGGTCTCCAGCATGTTGCAGACATTGCTAATCAGTCCAGTTCTCAATGATGGCACCTCGTGCTCTAAGCATACAGCGTGTGTCCTGAGCCTGCTTGGCCTTCCTGGCTTAAGGACACCAAATGCCAGAAAGTGCCAAGGCAAAGAGCCAGCAGACTTGCTGTGATGGGAGGGCCCTGGTGCAGATGCTTCAGAGCTTCGGCATCTGGGAGTCTAATGGGCCACTTGGAGAACCTGTGCACACATGCTACTAAGAGACGAAGGTTCTTACCATGAATACTGAAAGTGCCAGGAATAACTGGAGCTGACATGTAGAATAAAGCAAGTGCCAGTCATGAATTAAGACTCTGGAGTGCTATCTGCATGCTGTTCATCCAGGGAACACTTTTCCATTCTGCCCCAGGAAGAATGGACAGTACAAAACTACTTTTGGGGAAACGAGGTGCTTTTGCTTTTGCTTTTTAATGGTGGATGTGGGTGGGCGCATTTATATGTGTTGTCGGTTCACGTGTGTGAAGGACAACTTGAAGGGTTGGCTCTCTCCTTCCACCATGTGGATCCTGGGGTATTGCATCTAACACAGGTTGTGGGTAAAGTGCCTTTGCCCACCAAGTTATCTCATAGTCCAAGTGACACATTTATTCCACCTGTATTCCTACCTGAGAGAGATAGCATGTGGTGTGTGTATGCCTTGTCTCAAGTGTTCAGGACCATTTTGGATTGGAATTTTTTCCTGATTTGGGCAATACATTAATTTTGTGATATGTAATGGGATGTTGCAGTGATTGTCACAAGTTTGCATACATTTCATTTCTATTTTATTTGTACCTGTGCACATAGCCTGAAGTCATTTTATATCATTTTTTTTGTCTTTGAACATAGTATACAAAATATACAATCTTTTGAAGAAAAAAAAAAAAGAATGACCTGATGTGGCAGGAGGAGGAAGGGACCTTGAATAAGGATATGCAAGGATAGAAAGTGTGACTTCTTTGAAAATAAATAAATAAATGAATAAATAAATAAAAAGAAAAGATAAACAGAAAATAGATATAGATGTGTATATATATATATATATATATATATATATATATATATATATATATAGAAAGGTCACACAAGAGACTTAACATCACAGCTGAAAACCTTAGTGCAATTAGAAGCAAACTCACCTAGTAGAAGTAGACAGCAGGAAATAATCAAACTTAGGGCTGAAATCAGTGCAATAGAAACAAAGATAGCAATACAAAAAAGTCAATGAATCAAAAAGTTGGTTCTTTGAGAAAGTCAACAAGATAGACAAACACTTATCCAAACTAACCAAAAGATAGAGAATATTCAAATTAACAAAATCAGAAATGAAAGGGGGCCATAATGACAGACTCCCAGGAAATCCAGAGAATTATCAGGTTATACTTTGAAAATTTATACTTTACTAAAATAGAAAATCTAAAAGAAAATGACAGCTTTCTGGAAATTACCAATTACCAAAATTAAATCAAGAACAGATTAAAGACATAAACAGACCTATGACACTAAGGGAAATTGAAGCTGTTATTAATAGTCTCCCAAACAAAAAAGCCCATGTATGGATGGTTTCACTACAGAATTACCAAACATTCAAGAACTAATAACAATACTCAACTAACTGTTCCATAGAGTGGAAAGTTAAGGAATGATCAAACTCTTTTTATGACGCCACAATCATCGTGATACCCAAGCTACTCAAAGATGCAACTAAGAAAGAGAACTACAGACCAATCTCCCTCATGAATATTGATGGAAAAATACTCAACAAAATTCTGCCAAACCAAATACAACAACATATAAAAAAATGTCATTCACCACGATCAAGTAGGCTTCATCCTAGAAATGTAGGGATGGTTCAACATATGAAAAAATGTAAATGTCATTCATCATATAAACAAATGAAAGGGGAAAAAACATCATCATCTCCTTAGATGGAGAAACACCCTGGACTGACTCCTTGGATCCCACTCCGTTTAGAGGAACACCTGATTCACTCTTGGAGGGGGGGTCGGAGAAAGTTGGATCTGCCAGGAGTGGAGACTGAACTAAGCAACATTGGGTCAGTGGGACCATCAGACTGTCTGCTGCCTGCCCAGGGAGGGGATGGGGAATTGTGGAGAAGAAAGAATGACCTGATGTGGTGGGAGGGGGAAGGGACCTTGAATAAGGATATAAAAGGATAGAAAGTGTGACTTCTTTGAAAAAAATAATTAAAAAAGAAAAACCTCAACACTCATTATGATAAAAGTCCTGGAGAGATCAGGAATACAGGGAAAATATCTAAATATAATAAAGGCGATTTACAAGAAGCCGACAGACAACATCAAACTAAATGGAGGAAAAACTCAAAACAATCCCACTAAAATCAGGAACTATACAAGGATATCCTCTCTCCCCTTATCTATTCAATATAGTTCTCAAAGCTTTAGCTAAAGCAATAAGAGAACGAAAGGAAATTAAGGGGATACAAACTGGGAAAGAAGAAGTGAAACTATCTCTATTTGCAGATGATATGATTGTATACATAAGTAACCCAGAAAATTCTACCAGGGAACTTCTACAGCTGATAAACATCTTCAGCAATGTAGCAGGATACAAGATTAATTCAAAGAAATCAGTAGCTCTCCCATACACTAAAGATAACAGGGCTGAAAAAGAAATAAGGGAAACATCACCTTTATAATAGCTGCAAATAGCATTAAATACCTTGGAGTTCCTATAACAAAAGAAGTATCAGATATGTTTGACAAAAACTTTAAATCTCTGAAGAAAGAAATTGAAGAGTATATCAGAAAATTGAAAGATCTCCCATGTTTCTGGATAGGTAGCATCAACATAGTGAAAATGGCAATGTTACTAAAAGCAATCTACAGATTCAATGCACTGTCCATCAAAATCCCAACACAATTTTTTACACACCTTGAAAGAATGATGCTCAATTTTATTTGAAATAACAGAAATGCTTTTTTTTGGCTCAACAAAAGAACCTCAGGAGGCATCACCATCCCCAACTTCAAATCATATTATAGAGGTACATTAATAAAAACAGCTCAGTACTGGCATAAACACAGACTTGTACGTTGCTGGATCCTTGGGGTGATTGATCCCAGTTTTCTGAGAAAATGCCATACTGCATTCCAAAGTGGCTGAACAAGTTTACACTCCTACCAAGAATTGAGGAATATCCTCCTGAGCAAGGTACCGCAAACCCAGAAAGACAAGCAGGGGATGTACTCACTTATTAGTGGACTTAAAAATAAAAAATAAAAGGAGAGAGATGTCATTGTACACAAGAACTCACAAGAAAAGAAGATGATTAATTGAGAAACATCAAAGAGGGTGAGAAAAAACGAGATGGAGTTCTTAATAGAGGAAGCCAATGTGGACTTGGAAAAAAAATGGGTGCTAGGACAAAGATGCCCTTGATTAGGTCTCCAACCAATAGTGAAAGTGTTGCCTAAACTGGACTCTAGGCTGAGTCCCTGGTCTAGGTGATAGCTGTGGAGGAGAGTCTATATGAACAAGGGGATAGGGACTATGAGGAAAATTCTCAGTGGTGGCTGGAGTTCTGGAGAGCTCATTGAATCAAGAACACCTGGGATCCATCTGGAAAAGGAACTAGGCCCTCCCAGGACAGGCAACAGGCAATAGTCCACTTGTATGGGCAATATGCAGAGTCTCAAGGGGAGGGTTCAGACTATCTTTCTGTGGCTGTACTGGCACCTTGGAGCCCATTCCCTCCAGAAGAACACTTAACCCAGTCTTGATATTAGGATGATAAAATAGGACTTGCCTGGGGTGGATGCTGAGCTAATCCACCTTGGGACCTCTTGCCCTTTCTGTGGAGGTGATAAAGGCTGGGGAGGAGGGAGGCTGAAGACTGCCGGGAGTGGTCAGGAGGGGGAAGGGAGTTGGAATAAGGGAATACATGGATACAAAATGAGACTTTATTCTATAAAAATAAAAATAAATATATATACATAGTAAACTAGAAAAAAGATACAGGTGAGGAAATAGCTTTCTGAAAAGGACTCCTTTTACTGAAGAATTGAGGTTAGCAACTGACAAGTACGACCTTATAAAACTAAAAAGCTTCTGAACAGACAAAGAAACAATTGTGATGAAGAGAATCTCCGGTATCTATATATCTAATAGAAGGTTAATATCCAAGATACATAAAGAACTCAAAAGACTCACTAATGACCTATTTAGTAAATGGGCTATGGATGTAAACAGAGTTCTCAGATGAAATAAAGTGCCTAAGAAATATCTCAAAAATATTTATTGTCTTTAGTAATTAGAAAAATGATAATCAAAACAGCTTTGAGATTGTATCTTACCTCAGTCAGAATTGCTAAAGGCATCAAAATAAATGTTACACAGGACATGAGTAATGGAAACTCATCACTTATTTTTGGTAGGATTGCAAACTGCTGTAGCCAATCTGCAATCTGTTTGATAATTATCCAAAGGCTAAAATAAATCTACCATATGAGCAATCTATATTCCTTCTTGGCAAGTGCCCAAAGGCATTGATTGACAACTTATTCCAGGTATTAATTAAGAAATGTTCAGTGTTGCTCGTGAGTAAATGTTATCAACCTAGATGCTCTTTCTATGAAAAATGGGCAATGAAAATATGGGGCAGATACACTATAAAATGACACTGACAATAAAATAATGGAGTAATAATGAAATTTGCAGATGAATGGTTGCAACTACAAAATACACTGAATGAGATCCAAACATACATATACCAAATGTTTTCTCTGTGCACCTAGCTCCAAATCTTCACATGTGAGTATATAACTTAAGACAACTTCAGAATCCAGGAAAGTAAGTAAAACAGGACCATAGGTGAGCTCTGAAAAGCATGTTAGAGCTTTATGCCGTATCCTTCATTTATATTGACAACTTCGTTGGTTTAATTTACAGAATAAATAACATCTTCAAGGAGACCAAGTAAGTAACTCTGAAAATGTCTTTTGTCAGATTTAGTAAATTAAAAAATAATCTATATATTCAGAGTGTACTTTGACATTAAAAACTAGAGGAAATGTCATTTTCAAAGAAATTTGCTATTGAATGAAATAAATGAGAAAAATGTATTTTTATATAAGGATCAGAAATTAGTGAATATTTAAGATCAATGTAAACATGTAGTTTGTTATTTCTTGTTTAGGTTTCCTCAGTGACCTAATTAATGTAAAAAAGATATGTCTCTAAAAATTAAACTCATTAAAAACAAGGCATTCTTAATATTTAGTTTTCTTCACCAAGAGCACTTAAAATTCTGATCTTATGCTACATAAATTTGGAACATCATTTTCATTTACATTTTTTATTTTTATTTAAAAATTATATACATTTTTAATTTGTGTATGTATGTGTGTGTGCACCTGTGCACTGGTACATGTGTAGATATCAGAGGACAAATTACAGGAGTTGATTCTTTCCTTCTACCATGTAGGTCTCAGGGATCAAACTTAGATCATCAGGAGAGACAGTAAGCACCTTTATCTGCTGAGAAATCTTGCAGGGCCAAGAATATTATTTTAGATGTTACTCAGGATTCTAAATCTTTTTTGCTGTATACTTTATTATTATTATTATTATTATGAACAAAGAAGTCACAATTTCTATCCCTGTATATCCTTATTCCAGGTCCCTTCCCCTTCCCGCCATTCAGGTCATTCTTTCTTCTCCACAACACCCCATCTAAATCTTAATTCAAACATAGCTCTATCTCCTCAGGCACACACAGTACTACTTGCTTTCTAATTTTTGATTAATCTTTTAGCAATATCTTTCCACAGCAGAGACTGCATCCAATTATTCAGCAGTTTTAAGCCATTCTTATTTTAATATCTCAAGTATACTTTTTCTTCTTCATTTTTACTGTCTAGTGCCTTATTTCAAGACCATTTGAGTTAATATAGAATAATACAGATAGGCAGGCTTTCCAGTCTCCTTAACTGTCAGCTTCCTCTAAAATCTACCCTCCATACAACCAATAAGCTGATATTTTGCAGCTAAATTAGATTATATTATTACCCTGTTTAAGTTCTTAAGAATTACCCATGTTCTGAGAGAAGTCTTACTTTTCTATTATGGTAAACAAGGTTCTTACATCTGTTTCCATGTGCCTTACTATCACCACCCTTTCTAAACAATCCCCAAATATACTAACATATACATTAGGTGACCTATAACTAGAAATTTGAGGATGGAGTCATTCAATATTGTTTATAGGAGGCTTATAAAGGAGGCAATTTTAATGTTGCAGGAAGTCATGAAAGAGAGCATGGTGTGTCTGTGTGTGTATACAAAGTAAGGCATGCTTAGAAAACATGATTAGCTGAAGAAGACACTGAAATTTAAGTAATGATTAGTAGAGTACACAGGGCATTTACTGTTTGTATCTTATATAAAGGTTTGTTTAATTAGCAAGGATTGATGTCTTAAGTATGTAGTATACCCGGAAATCAACAGTCAAATGTGGGTGTTTATTTAAGGGGGCCTAGAAACCTAGTTCTGCCTTCTAACTGAAATAGGAATAAATTTCAATTATTTTTCAGCTATTTTGTTAAGTTCTATACAATCTGCTGGTTCTTTCAGTAGGATCCATAGATAGCTTCACTTGAATGAGAAAAGTAGAATGTTAACAAACACTACACAATACTGATGAGTCTTAACTATTTTAATTTTGATCTTCACACTCATAAAACAGTAACAACAATAATAATTAAGATTAACAATAAAACACGAATTCCGTATGGGTTCTTTTAAATCTAGAGTGGTCTCTACAACACTAAATAAAATATCTATCTTAATTTTTTTTTGAGTAAAGATATCTTCTTCAGAATACAGAAAATATGGAGAAAAATTTCTGGTTGAAAAATGTGTGAATTTTGAATACTTAACAATAAAATGTATTTTTGTCTAGAGAGGATTAGAGTGTGACCTTTTCTTAATTCCAGAGTCTGCCACATGTATAAGTAATATATGTGGATGGGCAAATGTCACATGGCATTTTGAAATATTTTGGCTACAACAGACAATAAAAGCATGGGCATATAATGTGGAGAATATCTAAGAATAAACATAAAATAAACATTGCTCAGGCATCTCTGTAGCTCTTTGTGAAGTTATTTGCTCATATCCTCAGAACCTTCTTGGTTGTGCTTTTGTCTTTTCCATCTCAAGGTATTCTTTTCATTAATCAAAGGCCAAGGTTTTTGTCTGCTACCTGTTTGGAAGCTGAGCTGCAACAACAGGATAAAAAGAAACTAGGGATTTATAACTGATAATTAAAGAAAAATACATTTCTTCTTAGAGTACTTTAAAGATTTTATTTAATGAAAAATCTTGGATATTGTGACCCTTAAAAAGTTCAAGTTCTTACCCAAGAAACTGCTAAGATTACCTTATAATAACAAGGATTAGTCTGTAATTCCAAGATCTTACACCCTTACACTGTTATACATGCAGGCAAAACACCAATTCCCATAAAATAAAAATAAATATTAAAGAAAAAGAAAACAGGAAAAAACTAACAAGAATAATACTGTTTCTTAAAATACTAAAATAGGGTCATTTAGATATTTACTTTGTAATTTCCATGTATAATATATTAGGTTAATGATATGTTTACCATTTTTGATATTGCTATGATAGAATTTTTGTCTAAAATACAAATTGGAATTCTTTATGTTTAATTATGCCATTTCATTTTACAGTTACGTAATCATGAAAATATTACTTGACTATTTTATTTTAATTCCTCATTTTGGAAATAGAAATACTACAACTACATAAAATTGTATTTTGCCTTATTAAGTGCTTGAATAACTGCAAACTTTACCTATCTTTTTTATTTCATCATTAATTTTTTTAGGATTTTGCTATTTCACATGCTATTTACAATTCGTACGGATAATTTTGAATGAGTTAAATATTGAATTTTTCTGAACTTTTCCTTAAAATTCATAATTAGGAATCTTAGTCACCTTTTTCTGCTTTAGTATCATATATAATTATCTATAAATTGTTATCTCAGGGCCTATAAGAAACTTTTATTTCTTCATTGTCTATCACTATGTATTTTATTTAGTCATTACCAATTTCTACTGGCAGTATACAATTTACTAGATGAAAAATCCAGCTTTGATGCTATATAATAGAGAGCTTGATGAGAACTCTGAAAAATCAGGAAAACTATGATTCTGAATTTTCTTTCAGAATAGTCATGGTCATTTATTTTTCTACATACAAGAGTAGTAACAAAGGTAGCCCTTACTTGAACTTGGGATGACTGGTTCACTTTAGTTTGCTCACTCATGCCTCTGTAGGTTTTTGTATTTGGCTCACAAAACTACACATCACATAAATATAGAGAAATTAAAACAATTTAAATGCTGTGGGACTATACTTTTGTACTATAGATATAGTTTAATAAAATGGAGATTGGTCATGTAGAGGTGGGGCAACCATACTAGGAGAACTCTGGGAAGCTGAAGAGTAACAGATGACAGCAAAATACAGAAGCAGGATGAGAATGCTGCACTGAACAAAAAGAAACCAAGTCACATGGCTAACCGTAAATAAAAAATATAAGTTAACTTAAAGTATAAGAGTTATCAAGCAATAACCCTGAGTCATAGACCAGTTCATAATTAATATAAGCCCATGTGTGTGTGTGTGTGTGCACGCGTGTATGTGTATTTGGGACGAAGTGACTATGGGACCAGCCAGGTGGGACAGAGAAACATCTGATTATATTTAAATCTATTTTTTATTTCTGAGATGGAGTTTTATTATGCAGCCTTTGTTAGTCTATCTGGAAGTTGCTATGTAGATGAGGTTATGCTGAATTCAGAGATCTGCTTGTTTCTGCCTCTGGAGTGCAAGAATTAAAGGCATGTGACACCTCACCTGGCTACATCTTTGTTTTATAAAACTAATAATTTTTTTCACAAATTATCCAGAGAACAACTGAAAGATTTACATTAGTAGTGGCTCTCTCTTTTTTAATTTCTCATTTTTTCTTCAAAAATTTACATATAGAATAATTTAGTTACATTCAATTTGAGATCTTTATATCAAAAAGAGAATACAATTTAGTTTACTATATCTCAAGTGAACATTTTTAAGTCCCCATCTTAGTTATAGGTGTAGTTAAATGGTAAATCACCTGTTTAACAAAACAGTGGCTCTGGTTCAATAACTCAACACTATAAAATATGAAAGATAAAAATCTTTATATGATCAGTAATCTAACACTAAGGGACCATCAAGCACTTTAGAAACATGGAAAAATATTAAATTGTTATATCATATAGCTACTTTATGGTGATGTCTAGTACATTGATGGTGCTTTTAGTAAACAAGTTAAGCAATTAATAGACCTTGAGCAAGTTCCTTTATCTTTGAACAGATCTTTTGTGGGATTTCAGACTGAAAATTTCTAAGAAACACATCTTCCATTGTAAGAAAATATATCATACTCATAAAAAGTCAGGAGTCGACAAACTGATTATCTCTATGTAAATATATTGAGGGTCATCTTTTTTAGAAGGATTCTGCATTCTCTGGATTATATGGGCATTTAACATTTGTTTTAAGGACTGTTAACTACACTAATTAAATTTACAAATGTCCCATTGTTGTGGAATATTAGTGTTACTTTTTTATGCTGTGGAACATTTGTTTAATGAGGCAAATGTGTCACATTCTTTTTTGTTGCTTTTGTTTAACTCTGTGAAGCTGTGTTACTTTGCCTGTCTAAAACACCTGATTGGTCTCATAAAGAGTTGAATGGCTAATAGTTAGGCAGGAGAAAGTCTAGGCGAAGCTGGAGAGCAGAAAGAATGAATAGGAGGAAAAATCTGGTAAGAGAAGTATTGAGGAGAAAGAAAAGGAGAGAAGAGGACTCCAGGCACCAGCCATCCAGCTACACAGCAAGCCATAGAATAAGAAATAAAGAAAGGTACATAGAATAGAAAAAGATAAAAGCCAAGAGGCAACAGGAAGATGTGATAATTTAAGAAAGGCTAGTTAGAAATAAGACAAGCTAAGGCCAAGTATTCATAAGTAAGAATAAGTCTCTGCATGTATTTATTTGGGAGCTGGGTGGTGGGCCCAAATAGAGCAAAGGGTAAAGGAGTAAACATACCTCTATGTTTATAAGATCAGGAAGAACATGTAATCCTAGGGAAAGCACTTAAAAGTAAAAGTCCAACAACTTTTGTCTACTTAAGATTATATTTCAGTGTTATTATTTCATCATTTTCCATGTCAAACATTTTTCTGTAAATACAAAATGGCTCACTCTGAATGGTTTTAATGCAGTTCTTGCAAGGTATTCAAATCTGTCATCAGATATAGAAATTTTTACTTTTATAATCTAAATTTTAGATGACTTTTTAATGACACTGGTCATTTAGTAATGCAGTTATAATTTTACTAAATACAAAATTATTCGTTACAATAAAAGTTAACTTTGGGAATTAGGATCCCATTAAGTATTTCTAAAACTTGTAGCACAAAATGATAACCTACAAGTATAGTTTGAACTAACTTAAATACATTGGCAATGTGTTGTGATCAAAGTGCCACTCCCCTTAGAGGAACACCTGACTCTTGAGGGAAGGGGGAGAAAGCTGGATCTGCCAGGAGTGGAGACTGAAATAAGCAATATTGGGTCAGTGGGACCATGGGACTGTCTGTTGCCTTCCCAGGGAGGGGATGGGGAATTGTGGAGAAGAAAGAATGACCTGATGTGGTGGGAGGGGGAAGGGACCTTGAATAAGGATATACAAGGATAGAAAGTGTGACTTCTTTGTTCATAATAAAAAAAAGTGTCTTAAACATTTCAAACTACTCTGGAAACTCAGAGAGAAGCTAGTAGATTTGTTTTCATTTACCTGCTATCTCAAATGTCTACTTGTTTTCTATAAACATTAGTAGACTGTGAGTTTTTCAGATGCTAGCAGCTATGTTCTTCACTTAGACTTTTTTTTTTAGCTTACAGCATAGTTTAATTATTAAATGACTAAACAAAAAAGGGGTAAGTAGATTAACTATGTATGCTGGATCTAGGTTGGTTGTTATTATTGGTAGGAAAGTTATTTTTTTAAAGTGAGATTCTATCATTTTGCTAACTGTATGATAAAGACCACCCATGTTCTATTAACAATTGTTTTCAATGGTCATATATGAACACAGATATAATAAATCAGGGAATATTTGGAATTTCAAATGTTGAAAAGAAGGCAATCACTTACTCTTACAGAAAATACTCTGTTTTGGAAGGCACATCAAATACATTATTTCTAAAGCTATTAACAGTTTACTTTGAAATCTGCACATGTCGAATAAAATATTTTAATGGGTTAAAATGTTTCAATTAGTCATGGAGTAAACATTAGAAAGTATATTGTCAGGTATTTATTTGGATACATAGTCCATGAAAAGCTCACTTTTATTATATTTTATATAAATCAATGCCTTGCACTTGGAAAATCTATTTCCAATATAAATGCAATCTATTTTTGTAGGTATATTTCATCTTGTCACCCTTAGTTAGAAAATTCTTAAATGTCATGCTTTTAACTAAAAACTGATAAATCTATTCCTCAAAAATTGTAACCTTTAAAAGCATGCCTTCATTTCCTTATAAATATCAAATGAATAAAATATTTTTTAAATTTCCTTTTTTTATTATTATTGTGAAAAAAAGTCATTTTTTTTTATCCATGTATCCCCTTGTTCAGGCTGCCTTCCCCCTCCCGCCCCTCCCAGTCACTCACTCTTCTCTCCATGAGAAAGGTTCATTTGAGAGATTTAACTGGAAAAACAAGAAAAACTCTTTAAATTTTAAAGATTTTACCTGAGAAATACTCTTTTATTACTTATAATTAGCCAATATTAAATTTAAGTTTATTTAAGAAAACCATAAAATCAATATTTTCTGTTTCTAAGTAGATGCTGTATCTAGGCACAAACCATAAAACTGTTCTCTATTTAAGTAAAAGCATTAAGGAGATAATGTTGTGCTACTATTTTGGCTATTTGAATTTGTGCTGCAGTCTAAATTTATAGTTATATTCATTTATTTACTTTAAGGAAAAACTATATGAAGTTGAACATTTGCACACAGACACTAAAACCAAGTTTAAGTCTATTTATGTGCATTGTCTAAATATACAAAATGGAAAAAATTCAATGTATATCAACTTAATTATGCTTTGTTGATAATGTGTTGGTAAAGTTACATAAAACAACAGACCATTGTAATTATCAAAATTATTTCTCCATATAATTTGACAATCTTAATTTGTGTATGTAATTCAGATTACTAGAGGGAATATTTGATAAAAATTATGAAAAAAAGACAGATTTTAAAGTTAGAAAAGCTATTGAGGGAGCTTTGCTTTCTGATTTGTCACCAAAATAACCCAAGTGCTATTTATTTAAAAATAAATGAGTTTAAAAAGCTAGTGCTACTTCAAATGCCCTTGTTTTTATTTATTCATTTGTTATCTATTTATCAAAATCTATCACTATATAAAAGACATATTTGTATAGAAATTTCTTTAAAATGACACAACACTGAAGATATCTTAAAGGAAGAAACTTGATAAACATAGCTTCAAAATACCCTTCTTAAAAGGATCAGTATTTTTAAAGTTTTTGGTTAAATGATTTTATTCACAATACTTAAGATTGATTTTGATTGCTCTGCTTATTCTTCTTTCTGTCCCTTCCCTTCCATACTTCCCTTCACATTCCTTCTATAACTGAAGAGAAATATAAGCAAAATAAGATTACATGTTGAAACATGTGTAAAAATCTACTAGCTTGCTTGTGACTAGGCTTATATTTATGAACTATTTAAACATTGCTTAGAAAGTAGAGAGATAGAACAGTCTATTAAAGCCTATTCAGCTATCTTTACATTTACCAAATGTATAGAAGATGAATGTTTCCTATTGAAAATCATACTATAGACTTTCTTATGTCAAATAAGTAGCACTCGATACCTTGTCTCCTCTATTCCACAGTTTACATATCTAAGTAAAATATTTTAAAAGTATGTTCAATAACTTCACACTAAAAATTACAGGGAAACGGAGAATAATTTTTAAATGTATATTAATGTAAACATACCTTAAATAATGGATTCAGAGCACCTGGTGATATAGCAAACTTCACAACATCTGGTAGTTCATCTTCCACTATAACATCAAAACTAGGGAGTAGAATATTTTGATTGAACAGAATCTTGAAAGAAGAAGAATCCTTGATGCCAATTGGATTCTGGACCCTAGAAAAATCTCCTAAAAAGCCAGATTCTTTGGCATCAAGGGCGCCTGTTGACCCAATGGCATACTTAGAAGTATCAGAGTCCATGTGTCCATCTGAACTTTGGCACTGAGCATCAATATTTTGGTTATCAAAAATTGTGTAACCTGCACCAAGTACAAGTGGATCATAAAATTCAGAGATTACAAAAAAAATAGGATAAGAAGTATGGTTTGTGCCAGCAATAAAATTTGAGATATTTCCATAAACTATTTTAAGAATAGATGATTTGGAACTTGCTTTTAATTCAGTATCAGTGTCAATATTAATATTCCTGGTAATAGTAGAACTATGAGTATTCTGAATATTTTTGATGATAATGTTGAAACAATTAAAATGAGTAAATCTAGAAAAATGTTTATTTTCTGGAATATAGTTGTTTTCAGGACTAAACTGAGAGTTTATAGCACTAGTGCAGCTGGAGATGTTGCTAATATCAGTGGCACTGATAGTGCTAAGGGCAAAGCTGGGCCTTGTAGCAAATTTCTTTCTGACAAAATACTTTGGTTTGACTAGAAAACTTGACCTTACTTTGTATGTAAAACCTGTGACATCATTAAATTCTGAATAATATTTTATGGCAGCTGTGTATTTGTGGATATCAGTGATAGTAGGTTCTATGCCATAGTTAAGGTCAGAAATATTGTTATCCTTAACAATGCTGTCATTAGTATTATTATTTGGTTTGGTATTATAGTTAGACTCAAGATATTTTGGGAGTCCATGGCTGTTCAGGGGGCTGGCATTGTTGTTATGATCAGTCTCAATTTTTACAAAGTCAAGACTTTTGAAAATTGGTCTAATATTCTCAGAGTAAGTATTATTTCCTTCTCCAGTATCATTTCTAGGGACAGCATCATTGTTGTAACCAGAAATATAGTCCAGCACACTTCTATTTTTGTTTCCAGAGGCAGAGTTTGTGTTTGTGCTATCCTTGGTGTCATTATTTTTGTGTTGATTGAAATCTTCTGCCCAATCAAAACCACTGTCTAAATCAGTGCTGTATTTCAAGTTGACATCACTGTTGGAGGCATTATCAATGGCAGGCTCAGATTTATCATTGTGATCAGTTACATTTTTAGAGTCACCGTCATTGTTGGAATCAGGTTCATTTGTAGGCCCAGAAGCACCACTAGGATCAAACCCACTATTGCTATCAGTATTATTTTCAGAGTTGCCATCTTTAGGATCACTGTCATCAGGGTCATATTTGTCTTTAGGATCTTTCTTATCTTTGTCGTTGTCTTCATCTTCAGTGTTTGGTTCATCTTCAGTATCTGTTTCTTCCTCTGTATTTGTCCCATCTTCATTGTCTGTCTCATCTTTGGAAAGGAGTTTATCTTCAACATCAGCTTCATCTTCAATATTTCTAGCACTGAGAAATTTAATAATGTGGTCATCCAGATTATTCTTATTTTGAGGTTGGGCAGTAAGGTTGAAATTGCTTTCACTTTCAGATAATCTTACTGGTGTTGACATGTGGCCATAGGTACTATGTTGGCCCATGATTTTGGATTTTATAGGAATGGTGTGGGTTGCAGGAGAGCTCTTTAGATTTTGGAGAGCTGAACAACTTTCACAATGTAAATAAGAGGTGGAATCCACAGAATATTTAAAATCTTCCTTGTGCAGAGCGCAGTGGATGCCCACATGATGCTTAGGATCCAGAGACTGAGATACAGGATGATTTTGAGAAGTTTTGAAATGTCCAGCAGTTTTAGAGCTCAGAGAATATTTAGAGTCTGAGGAAGCATGGCCATGTGAAGGAGAGTCAGAGTCAGATTCATCGGAATTTGTGAGGCATTTATGAAAAGAAGAATTACTGATTTCCATAAAACATCTGGCACATCTTTGAGTTTCAGTATCAGATGAAAATGTAATACTTCTTCGAGTCTTTTGTCTTGTGACACACTTGGGACTCTTAGAATTTGGACTGCCAGCAACTGATGACACATTAGAGGTGCAAGTTTCAGAGCTTAGGGGAATGGGAGTAACTTGATACTTCAAACTCTCACAACTATGGTCATATCTATACTCCCTGCAATGGCGCTTATAGACAGATATTTTCCGGCTAGCTTTCCTGTAACACTTTTCATCTGTGAAAGCGTGAGAGTCTGGAGAAAAGCTATAGCTGTGTTTTTCCTTTATTTTTTCTGGTGAGAGTTGCTTGTCACTGAAACTTGAAGATGCCTCTTTGAATTTCACAGTTTTGTTTTCACTCTTGTATCTTGTTAACTGAATTCTGCAAACTAAGAGAGAAGAATACATATGAATAAGAGTAAGCAAATATATAATGAATCTAACTTTAATGTTTACATTACAATAGAAATTTGTGCAAACAAAATATAATTTCCTTCAAAGTATTATGCTGAGCTTATTCTATTTTTAAGGGGAGGTCATACCCCTAAATTTTCTTCTCAATTAAATGTCATTTTTAACTTTTTAAGATATAAATGAAACATGGTCACTTACTTCAGATAGTCATTTTCTTCAAGTTGACAGAGCTTACTCTTTACAAATCATTATATAATGATTCATAAAATGCTGTGTTCAATATAAAACTATAGCTTTACAAAGTTGTTATGATAAATCTATGCACACTGTTTAATTATGTTTCCAGAAATATTAAAAACTTTGTTTCTGGAATATAGCATTTATAATGTATAAAATCTCTATGTTTGGAGAGAAAAAATACCCTTGTGTTTGATATACATTCTGGTATGACAGTTAATAGCAATATCTCCTATAGCTACCAATTCAATGTTTTATCATCCCGAAAATGTAGATATTTACTAGTATCCTATCTTTAAATTTGAACTAAAATTTCTGAATTTCATTATGGATAATCTTGTCATCAAGGTACATAGAGAGGTATATGATTGAAATTTAAAATAAATATAAATACCTCCTTTGTCATTCCAAGTTTCAAGTATATTTCAAACCATATTTTAGAAAGAGTTTAGTAACAATGGTCATTTTCATTTAGAAGTTATTAATAAATTTTATAGACAAAGACATAAGCTTTCTCATCAAATGTCCCTTATCAAGTACAAGTGTCTTTAATAGATCATTATAATTTTTCTCTTTTTTGGTGTTTATAAAAGTTACACAGTCAGGTAAGTTTACTCTGAAAGACATTCACTAGGAGAAGGCATACATGGTTTAACTGTAATGAAATACTTCTTCCTGGAAAGACTTCATGATTTTATTTCCAATAAAATGACAGTATATTCTAATAAGTATATGAAGTTATTCTGTGTCCTTGATAACAAAATGGTATTAAATAATATTTGAATAATGGTGAAGACAGAGATCAGTACCCTAAATTTCTATGTTATAATAAATGCAATAGTGAATTTACTAATTTTCTATACCCAGCCAGATGTCAAAAGCAGTTAATGTGTAATTATTTCCTTCAGTTGTTATGATCTTTGAGAACATGTATATCACTATAACTTTAATTATTTAGTACTATTTTTATAAATTACAGGCACAAAGCAAAAAGACAGTGTGGCTGTTTGTAATAACATTCCATATTTAAGGCAACAGTAAAATAGTCTAGAACAGTAATATACAATCTGGAGAGCAAATGACTAGTATAGAGTTATTAAAGATGTACTGCACTATTGAACAACATTAAAAATTATATAGGTGAAAAAGGGCATATCAAGCATATGATTTTATGATGATAAGAAGTTTTAAATATTTGTCATGAGATTAAGAGGGATACACCTAACTACAAAGAATATGAAAATGTGATATTGTACTCAGCCCTGTCAGTTTTTACTTTTAAAATTAATTTGTTCTTGTATGCTCAAGCTAGGTCCAGTGTGGTGCTCCTTTCTGCTGCCTGTGAATCAAGATATTGAGATCTTGGCTCCTATACTCCTCTTTCACTCCTCCTCCTTCACTCCCCCTCCATCACCATGTTTGTCTAAATGCTGCCATGCTTCCTACCATGACAATAGTAAACTAAACCTCTAAAACTTTAAATCAGCTGGAATTAATATTTTTCTTTATAAGAGTTACTGTGGTCATGGTGTCTCTTCACAGCAACAAAACCCTAAATACGATATAACATATAATTGATATAACCATGCTATACTATTTTAGGTACAACACTTAATTATAGTATTATTTTTACTATTGTTTGGTTACTTGACACTACTTATTGTTATTTATACAATTGTTTGTGCCTTTTATTATTTCAAATTATAACTAATCAAATAAATTTACTAGTATTTCAAAAACCATTTGCAATCTAGCCATCAAGTACTATTTAGACACAGAGATGAATATGAAATTCTTACTGTCTTTAAAAACTGATGATTATACTATGGCTATGTTAACACACATATCTATCACTGACTAAGGAATTTCAGGAAACATTCAATAAAGAACTACAGTATTTTCAAAATCTTATTTTGTGTGTAAATGAAGCATGCATGTGTGTAGTCATCTATGCATGTTTATTTGTATAAATGTGGCCTATGTTATACACTGCTTCAAACAGTGTCTCATTATTCACTACTGACATTCAAGTATGTCTTCAAGTCTCCAGTGACTTGACTGTCTTTCTCTCTCCCATTTTCTTTTGGAAGTAGAAGAATTAAAGATAAGCATTCCACTTTCCAGTTTTTACTTAGGTTTCAGAGATCTGAACTATGTTGTCAAACTTTTGATGCAAACTCTTTAAATACTGCCTTTTAAGAATATCCTCCTGAGCGAGGTATCACAATCTCAGAAAGATAAGCAGGGGATGTACTCACTCATTAGTGGTCTCTAAACAAACAAACAAGAAAAAAAGCCAATCATGCCCAAGCTGAAAACCACAACCACTGAACAGCTAGGGATCAGAAACACCCTGGACTGACCCTTCAGATCCCACTCCAACTATAGGAACACCTGACTCACTCTTGAGGGAGGGGGTACAAAACTGGATTTGCCAGGAGTGGAGACTGATCCAAGCATTATTGGGTCAGTTGAACCATAGGACTGTCTGCTCCCTGCCCAGGGAGGGGATGGGGAGTTGCGGAGAAGAAAAAAATGACCTGATGTGGTGGGAGGGGGAAGGGACCTTGAATAAGGATATGCAGGGATGGAAAAAAAAATCAGAGGGAAAGCTGAACACAAAGTAAAAAAAAAATTAAATTTTAAAGAAAGAGAAGAGGGAACAGCATGACCTCGTGTTGTCTGAGGCAGAGTGGGTATTAGGCAGCTTCAGATATCAAAGATCCCAGGTGAACAAGTTCTAGCCCATGGGCCTCCCAGGTACCTCATCACAAAGGCCAGAACCACAGTCCTGGATTTGACCTCACGGACAGGACTACCCTGGACCAGGTCAGAGAGAAGCCTACTACAGCAATCCCAGGGGTTACATCACAGATGCCCAGGCCCTGCCTCCAAGACAGGCTGCATCATCACAGAGGGACAGAACTCTGATGACAGCATGACCCAATTGTGTACAAGGCAGAGTGGGAGTCAGGTAGAAACAGACAACAAGGATCCTGAACCTGACCAGAGCAAGAAATAGTGCAGACTCCAGGTCACAAGCAGACAGGAGACACACAACCCCTTGAGATCTTGGCTCCTATACTTGTAATACAAGTATCTACATTGTACTAAAATTCCACTAAGATCTGACTATGAATGAGCCAAGAAAGCAACAGGTGGACATCAGTGCAAGAATACATAGAACAATATAAAGAACAACAAAGCACCATCACAAGAAACTGATGTCTCGACAACACTAAGACCTGAACAGAGCAAAGAAAAAGAAACAGAAGAAAATAGCAATACAAATACCCTTATGAGGATTATAGAAGCCTTAAAAGAGGATATGAAAAAGTCCCTTAAAGAAATACAAAAACAAACAAAAAATTGGAAGAGATGAACAAATCTTTGAAAGAAAACCAAGAAAGAGAAATCCAACAAATGAAAGAATCATTCCAGGAACTAAAAATTGAAATATAAACAATAAAAAAGGCACAAAATGAAGCAAAGGCTGAAATAGAAAATCTGAAGAAACGATCAGGAACTACAGATACAAGCATAAGGAAGAAGATACAAGAAATGGAAGAGAGAATCTCTCTAGTGGAAGACTCAATAGTGGAAATAGATAAATCACTCAAAGAAAAATTCAAATCCAAAAAAATCCATAACACAAAACGTTCAGGAAATCTGGGACACCATAAAAAGACCAAACCTGAGAATAGTAGGAATAGAACAAGGAGAAGAATACCACCTCAAAGGCATAGATGATGTATTCAATAAAATCACAGAAGAAACCTTTCCTAACCTAAAGAAAGAAAGAAATGCCTATACAGATACACGAATTCTACAGAACACAAATAGACTAGACCCCCCAAAAAGTTTGCTCACCACATAATAATTAAGTCACAAAACATTGAAGATTCTGACATTAATCCAGAAACTTTTGAACACCTGATCTTTGACAAAGAGGCACAAAATATTCAACGGAATAAAAGATAATATGGTGTTGGCATAGGTGGATTGTAGTGTGTAGAAAAATGCAAATAGATCCAAGCCTATCACCCTGCACAAAACTCAAATACAAGTGTATCAAAGATCTCAACATGAACTCAGCCACATTCCACATTTTATCTTGATAGAAAAAAGGGGGATATACCCTCCAACACATTGACACAGGTGACCCCTTCCTAAATGTAACACCAGTAGCATAGGCACCAAGAACAACAATCAGTAAGGGGGATCTCCTAAAACTGAGAGGCTTTTGTAAAGCCAAGTACATAGTCAATAAGACAAAACTAAGGCCTACAGCATGGGAAAAGATTTTCACTAATCCTACAAGTGACAGAAGACTGATCTTTAAAATATATAGAGAACTCAAGAACCTAGAGCCCAAAACTTTGAATAACCAAATCAAAAATGGGATTCAGAAGTAAAAAGAGAATTCTCTGCAGAAGAATTACAATTGACTCAAAGGCAGTTGAAAAAATGCTCAACATCTTTAGCCATCAGAGAAATGCAAATCAAAACAACTTTGAGATACTAACTTAAACCTGTCAGAATGGCTAAGAATAAAGACACAGATGACAGCTTATGCTGGAGAGGATGTGGAGTGAGGGAAACACTCCTCCATTGTTGGTGAGAGTGTAAGTTTGTTCAGCTACTCTGTAATGCAGTATGGTGGTTTCTCATTAAACTGGGAATCACTCTCCTCAATGATCCAGCAATACTGGGCATATACCCTAAAGATGCACATTCGCATTCACACTCCAAAATCATTAGCTCAGCTATGTTCATAGCAGCATTATTTGTAATAGGAAAAACCTGGAAAAACCCTAGATGGTCCTCAACTGAAGAATGGATTGACAAACTCTGGTACATGTACACAATGGAGTACTACTCAGTGGTAAGAAAAGATATCCTGAAATTTGCAGGCATATGGATGAATTTCGAGAATATCCTCCTGAGCAAGCTATCACAAACCCAGAAGGAGAAACAGGGGATGTACTCACTCATTAGTGGACTTTAAACAAAAAGCAAAGCATTCCCTAGCTGCAAACCACAACCACTGAACAGCTTTTGATCTGAAACACCTTGGACAGGTACCTTGGAGTTCATTCCCTCTAGAGGAACATCTGACTCAATATTAATGTGGGGATGAGGAAAGTGGATTTGCCTGGAGTGGATGCTGAACTGAGCCACCTTGGGACCTTGCAAACTTGAGACCTCCTGACTTTGCTTGGGAGGAGATTAGGATATGGGGAGATGAGAGAGTGACTTGGAGTGGCAGCAGGGGAAAGGACATTTGAACAAGGGGCTGTATGAATAAAAAATGAGACTTTATTCATAATAAATAAGAACTAGACTTCATTGTATACATGAGCTGAAGGGTACAATGTAGCTTAATGATACAGAGCTTCACTTCTGTATTGATGGTTTCTGGTAGGGGTGTGAGTGAGGAAAGACTTGTTTTCTTTAAGGATCTGGCCACAGGGAGTTCAATTATGCTACAGTAAGTTAATTGGCAGCATGAATGGCCATTTTTGTAAATGGAGAGATCACAAGAATGGGTATGAATCTGAGAGGTCTGATAACTAAGTTTGATGAGGCGCATGATGTAAAATCACCAAGTAATAAATATGTAAATAAAAAAGAAATGTTCAACACCTTAGCCATCAGAAAAATGCAAATTGAAACTCTTTAATAATTTTATCTTACATTAGTCAGAATAGTTAAACTTATAAAACAATGGCAACTCATGCTGGTAAGAATGTGGTGTATAAGAAAAACTCACCCCACTGTCAATAGGACAAAACGACAGCCTACAGAATGGGAAAAGATTTTCACCAACCCTACAAGTGATAGAGGACTGATCTCTAAGGCATATAAAGAGCTCAAGAATTTAGAGCCCAAAACCTTGAATAACCCTATCAAAAAATGGGGTACAGATCTAAAAAGGGAATTCTCAGCAGAGGAACTATGAATGGCTGAAAGGCACCTGAAAAAGTGCTCTTCATCTTTAGCCATCAGAGAAATGCAAATCAAAACAACTTTGAGATAACACCTAACACCAGTTAGATTGGCTAAGATAAAAGGCACAGATGACAGCCTATGTTGGAGAGGATGCGGAGCAAGGGGAACACTCCTCCATTGTTGGTGGGAGTGTAAGCTTGTTCAGCCACTTTGGAATGCAATATGGCGGTTTCTCAGAAAATTGAGAATCAATCTCCCCAAGGACCCAGCAATACTACTTCTGGGTGTATACCCTAAAGAGGCACATTCAAACTCCAAAGGTATTAGTTCAACTATGTTCATAGCAGCATTATTTGTAATAGCAAGAACCTGGAAACAACCTAGATGTCCCTCAACTGAAGTATGGATTAACAAACTGTGGTACATCTACACAATGGAATACTACTCAGCAGTGAGAAAAAAATGATATTCTAAAATTCGCAGGGAAATGGATGGATTTGGAAAATATCCTCCTGAGTGAGGTATCACAAACTCAGAAAGATAAGCAGGGGATGTACTCACTCATTAGTGGTCTCTAAATAAACAAACAAGAAAAGAAGCCAAGCATGCCCAAGTGGCAAACCACAACCACTGAACATCTTGGGATCAGAAACACCCTGAACTGACCCTTTGGACCCCTCTCCAACTGTAGGAACACCTGACTCACTCTTGAGGGAGGGTGGACAAAACTGGATTTGGCCAGGAATGGAGACTGATCCAAGCATTATTGGGTCAGTGGGACCATAGGACTGTCTGCTCCTTGCCCAGGGAGGGGATGGGGAGTTGTGGAGAAGTAAAATGACCTGATGTGGTGGGAGGGGGAAGGGACCTTGAATAAGGATACACAGGGATGGAAAATAATTCAGAGGGAAAGCTGAACACAATGTAAATATATGTGTAGCAATCTTATTTGCATTATTACCCTTGGTAAGTCATGCTTATGATTTTTATCTTCTTTATAGTTATTGTTAACTTTTCAGCATTTTAAATTCATTTTACTGTTTTTTTGATAAATACAAAATAAATAAAGAAGAAAAAAAAAGAAAAACTCACCCACTGCTGGTGGGAGTATAAACCTTTACAGTCACTATGGAAACAAGTCTAATAGTCCCAAGAAAGATCCAGCTATACCACTCTTGAGCATACACCCAAAGGACTCTACATCCAGCTAGAGACACTTGCTCAAGACTTTCAATACAGCTTTATTTATAAGAGCTAGAAACTGAAAACAAGCTGGATGTGTGTGAATACATGAATGTATAATGAAAATGTGGTACATTTACACAGTGGAATATTACTGACCAATTTAATCTGAAGCCTGCAGTTAAATAGATGAAATAAGAAAAATTATCCTGATTGAGGTAACCCAGACCCAGAGAGACAAATATAGTATGTATTCACTTATAGTAGATGTTAGCTGTTAAGTCACTGATAAGCAAGTGACAATCTATATTACCAGAGGTTAGGTATAAAGTAAGGGATGCATCTCCCTAGAAAGGGAAAATAGAAGAGACATTTATGGATAGAGAAGACAGACAGGCTACAGTGGCTGGAACAAGAGGATTAAACAAGAAGGTGAAGAGGAGAGGGAGAAAGGAAGAGAATATATGGAGAAACAGCTAAAATTAAGGGCCTTTTGAGGGGTTGTATGGAAACCTAACACAGTAGATGCTTCCTATATTATTGTATGTATTTGAAGGCAATCTAAATGAAATTGTCCCAAATGGGAGAGGCACAGTAAAACTGAGTATCTCACCACCATATTAATCTTCTGGAATGGGAATGTTTTATGTCTAATCGAGTTGTTAGGCAAAGGAGTCAAATGAGAACCCTTAAACAACCCAGACTATTGCCAAGACTTTATAGTTGTTTTCTACAAACTGATGATAAAGCCCTATTGCTGGAGATAGCACCTAAATGACTCATTTGGGCAAGAAGTTGTGCTGGTGCCTATCTAGTGCCTTCACCCTCATGAACTAATAATGTTCATGGTACTAGAGGGTACTCTAACTTGCTACCATAGGAGAAAGGTAAAAACTAACCTAGGTATAAATACTTTGATCTGCAATGGTGACCTGCCTGAAAGATACACTGATTTCAATAATGTTACAAATATTGTGGAAGACACCAACCAGTATCTGATTTAAGGCTCAATGCATGAGATGGAACCCATACCCAATACTGTCTTAGTGGCAAACAATCTGACACCAGTGATCTAAGGGAAACCCAAATACTACTCTTCTGCTAAAGAAATATAGCAATAACATTTCTTGTAATAACATTCTGCTATACACAGAGATCAGTGTCCTCCTCAGCTGTCAACAGAGAAGCTTCTTCTTGCAGCAGATGAACATAAATGCAGATACCCACAGAAAGAAAATACAGCAGGGTGGGAGACCATGTAAAACTCAACTCTAAATGGAATGTCTCCATGAAGACTCTGAGACCTCAGAACTCTACAAAGAACCAAAGGGGAATCACAGCTCTAGCTGCAGATAAACAATAAGGACCCCTGCATGAAAGTCTGACTATCACTACCCCTCTTTCGACCCTCTCTACCACATAATTCTCAATCCATTCCCCAAACCCAGCCATCTACCCAACCTCAGCTTCTTCCTACAGAACCCCATCACAAGAGGTAATTTGCCCTCCTCCAAGCCTAGCCAGCCTGGCTAGCTAGGACTGCTCTCAGGTCTGAGTAACAGGGCACAAATCATGCCCCCTAAACACATCATAGCTCCAGCTGAAGGTAAGCCAGCAGCTGCAAGCCTGACTACCACCACTCCTCATTGGACCCTTTACCCTATAAACTTTAATCAATTTGACAACCCCTATCCATTCATTTAACCTCACCTGCTTCCTGAGACATAGTCTCTGGAGAGCTCCATCACAAGAGCTCCAGCTGTAGATCTCAACTGCTCCCTGAGACATAGACTCCACTGCTTCCAAGTCCTCCAAGAGCTCCAACTGTACCAAAAGCACCTAGTGGACTAAAACCAGCTCCCTAAAACACAGACAACACTTTCACCTATCAGGGGAAGAGATGTATAGACACCAGTGCAAAAATACACTCGACAACATAAAGAACAATAAGGCACCACTAGAACCAAGTGGTTCTACAACAGCAATACTTGAACTCTCCAATATAGAAGAGACAGAGGAAAACCACCTTAAAACTATTTTTATAAAGATGACAGAATCATTGAAGGAGGAAATTAAAGAATAAGTGAAAAATACCCTTAAGGAAATAGAGGAAAAGACAAGCAAAAAATTGGAAAATAATAAATTTCATAAAGAAAGACTAGAGAACCAAGAAAACGCCATCAAATAGGTGGAGGAAATATTACAATACTTAAAAACTGAAGTAGAAGCAACAAAAAAGACACAGAGGGAATGATGGAAATGGAAAATCTGAGTAAATGAAGAAGAACTACAAATGCAAGCATAACTAACAAAATGCAAGAGATGAAAGAATCTCTAGTGTGGAAGATACTATAGAGGAAATGGATTTGTCAGTCAAAAAAATAACACAAAAATGTCCAGAAAATCTGGGACACCATGAAAAGATCAAACATAAGTATAATAGCAATAGCAATACAAGAGGTATACCAGCTCAAAACACAAAATATATTAAACAGAGACATAGAAGGAAACTTTTCCAACATAAAAAGAAATGCCTATGAAAATTCAAGAAGCATACAGAACACCAAATAAAACTGATCCCCACAAAAGTCCACTCATCACATAATAATCAAAACACTAAACATACAGAAAAAGAAAGAATATTAAGAGCTACCAAAGAAAAAACCCAAGTAACTTATAAAGGCAGACCAATAAGAATAAAACCAGACTCTTATTGAAGACAATGAAAGCCAGAAAGTCTTGGAAAGATGATATAAAAACACTAAGAGACCATGGATGCCATCCCAGACTACTACACCAAACAAAACTCTCAATCGGCATAGATGTAGTAAACAAGATATTTCACAACAAAACCAGATTTAAATATCTATCCACAATTATATACCTACGGAAAGCACTAGAAGAAAACTCCAACTGAAAGAAACTAGATACTCCCATGAAGCCAAAGCAGTGGAAAATCTCACAGACGGAACTCCCAAAGAAGAAACACAAACACCCTCCCACACACACATCCACAGTAACAGGAATTAACAATCACTGATTCTTAATATCAAGAGACTAAATTCACCTATAGAAAGACACAGGGTAACACAATGGATTCAAAAACATGATCTGTTTTTCTGTTGCATACAAGAAACACACCTCAACTTCAAAGACAGATACTGCCTCAGAGTAAAGGGTTGGGAAAAGAATTTCCAATCAAATGTTCTTAAGAAACAAGCTGGTGTAGTTATCCTAGTATCTAACAAAATAGACTTCAAATTAAAATCAATCAAATGAGATCAAGGAGAATATTAATTATTCATCTCAGGAATAATCCATCAAGTTGGAATCTCTCTCAATCCTGAACACTTAATGCCCCCAATACAAGGGCATCCACATACGTAAAAGGAGCATTACTGAAGTTTAAACCTCACATCAAACTCCATGAACTAATAGTGGGAGATTTCCATACCCCATGGTCATCAATGGATAGATCTACCAGTCAGAAACTTAACAAGGAAATAAGAGAGCTAAGAGATATTATAACACAAATGGATTTAAAAGATACATGCAGAACATTCCACCCAAACACTAAAGAATATAGCTTCTTCTCAGAACCCCATGGAACTTTCTCTAAAACTGACCACATACTAGGTCATAAAACAAATATGAATAAATACAAAAAATAGAATCCTATCAGATCATTAAGGACTAAAGTTAAAGTTCAACAACACAAACCACAGAAAGCCTATAAACTCATGGAAAGTGAACATCTCTCAATCGAATCACCTCTTGGTCAAGGAAGAAATAAAAAATTTAAAGACTTCAATGAAAATAAATCTATCCTTAGTGAGGAAACACAGACCCAGAAGGACAGACATGGTATGTACTCACATATAAGTGGATTTTAGAGAATAATGCAAAGGATAGCCAGGCTACAGTCCACAAACCTGCAGCAGCTAAATAATAAGAGAAACTTAAGAGAGATAGCCATGGATACCCCTGGAAAGGGGAAACACAGAAGATCTCCTGAGTAAATTAAGATTATATGGGGGAGGTAGCAAGGGGAGGTGGGAAGAGAACACGAGAGAGTGGGATGCTTGAGTAGGGGAGAACAAAAAAGAGGGAGAATAAAAAAATAGATACCTTGATAGAGGGAGCCACTTTGGGGGTTAAAGAGAAACTTGGTGTTAGGGAACCACCCAAGAACTCACAAGATGACCCCAGCTAGGTCTCCAAGCAATAGTGGAGAGCATGCCTAAAATGGCCTTCCTTTACAACAAAATGAATGACCAAACTAATTGCTATTACAGAACCTTCATCCACCAACCGATAAAGGCAGATACAGAGATCTATCTGCCTCTACATCCATAAAGTTCTACTATGCTGCCCAGGTAAGTAGCAGGACCCCCATTCCTGAGTGCTACAACTGGTAAGGAGGAAGGTCAGTTCCCTCATTTGTAATAAGCAGACAGAAGTGAGGGGTAAGGGCAGCAACTGTCCCCCCACACACCACCCCATCTATGATCTTGTTGAACACATGAAGGGGCCAGTCCTGCACACTGAAAGCTCCAGGTTATCCAGGACACAGGGCAACAGGATATCCAAGAGGAGTCCCAGTGAGGCCATTATTAGTACCAATGACTCTTTGAAATGAATACTTGCAAGTAAAGATATATGGATAAAAGGGTTTACTACATGACTCACTATGTAAAAGTATATGATGAGATTAATTTTTCCCTTTTGTCTCTTAGATTTTATTTAATTTTATTTTTGGGGAAAGGTTGCAATGGCAGATGATGCATATGAAGAGACAGGAAAAAAAATGTGTGATGTGAAAGACATAAAGGATAAATAAAAAAGAAAGTTAAGTAAGTAAAAATATTTTTGAGATTATATTTACATAATTTCCTCTTTTCTTCCCAATCCTATGTATTTCTCCTTGCTCTCTTTCAAATTTATGGTCTCTTTATTCTTTAACTGCTGTATGTGTGTTAGATACAAACTGTTTAGTCTGTATAATATTATCTGAATATATACATTAACTTTTGAAACTTATAACTTTGGCACAGTGTGTTAAGCAACAAATAATGGATTTTGATGCAATTTCACTTTTAGGAATATTACTGGTAAGAAATTAAACATATGCCTTCCTAGAATCTTTTTTTAAAACATTATGTTATTTAAAAGTCTTTTTACTTTTTAATTTATTTATTTGCTTTGGTGTTTGCCTAGAACTGGGAACTGGAACTACAGACAGTTGTGAGCTGCCATGTAGGTCTGGGATTGAACCCCAGATCTCTGGAAGAGCAGTCACTGCTCTTAACAACTCAGCCATCTCTCCAGTCCTTAAAAGTTTTGTTTTGTTTTGTTTTGTTTTGTTTTGTTTTGTTTTGTTTTTGCATACTAACCTCAGTTCTTCTCCTCTCCCCTCCTCCCACTCATCACTTGCTGGAAGCCACAGAAGAGTGGGAACTTAGTTGGCACCAAAAAGGCTGACCCATCAGAGCCAAGGGCCCTGGTGGAGGTAAAGCCAAAACTCAAGTTTTGGTGTTAATTACCTTTGAATGTGTTAGCTGTTTCCTGCAGAGGATTTCTTGAGTGTAACTGTAGTTTTCCCGTTTGTTATTTCCTTGTGATTAATTTCTCAGAAACTTTTAGCAGTGTTATTGATCACTTGGGCACAATAACCCCCACTACATCTGGGGGCATATGAATAAGTTCCCCTATGTGTGAAAACAGTTACATAGACAAGATCTCTTTTCTCACAAATCAAGCCTCTGTTCCTTTGCCCAGAGCAGACTCAATGTCTGCCTCCTTGCAACTATCTTTATTAGTAGACATCTGAATAGAGTCAGCCTTTGGACAAAGTATTCCATTGGAAACATTTCTCAGACATCCAAAGACAGTTAAATGAAACACTGGTATGTCTTAAACTCATGGCATCTATGGATAAGAGAACTATCTCAAGCTAACACCACTATCTTAAACCCTTAACTCCCTTTACTTACTTTCCCCTGGATAACATGCAATCCTAATTTAAAGATTTATTGTTTGTAATACAATAAAAGTAGCCAGCCAATTTCTAGTTGCAGGTATAAAAACAAATATTTGATCTGGAGGTCCACAGTAGCTAGAAGGTGACAGGTTTCACAGGTTCCATTTTTTTATATGCCTGTGCAAAAGCAGTGATGAGGAGGGCACAATGAAAACACAGAGATTTTACTTTGTTCATTTTTTTTTTTGCAGATCAATAAACTTTTAACTTTACACATTTAGGACTGTAGTTGTAGCACATAATTTTTCCCCTTTAGATTGCTTTGTTGATTTAATATTTAATTGAGACCCACCAGAAAAAAAACCTCTACTAGCCATACCCCACTTTGTGCCATAAACCAACTGATAGACTCTACACCTGTGTAAATCTTATTACCCCTCCCTGTGATATTGAGAAATTCAATTACCAAGTTGCCTTGCCAATATGTAACTGCCTGCATAAATATATAAGCCTATGCCTTCAGTGTTGTAGTTGTCATGCTAATAAGAGTTGTACCAATAAAGATGATGAACTTAAAGAGAATACTATGAATATAGTCATGGATATTCTACTCCAGAAGAGTAGATTTGCCCAAAGTGTAGAAATGTATGTTTTGGACCCTGAGAAAGTCTTTGGGGCTGATAACCCAAAGGCTTTGTTAATCTCCCAGGTTTGACCTACCCCTCAAAGAGAATAGGCCTCCCATGGGGAGTCATAGAATCTTTTAAGAAAAACATTTAGAGTAGCCTTATTTATTGTATCTGAGCTTGAATGAATGCAATGCCCATCAATTAATAGGAAGTGTGTAGAAAAATGCAATTAGATCCGAGCCTGTCACCCTGTACAAAACTCAAATCCAAGTGGATCAAAGACCTCAACTTAACCCCAACCACTTCAAACTTGATAGAAGAGAAAGTGGGAAATACACTTCTACAAATTGGCACAGGCCACCATTTCCTAAATATAACACCAGTGGCACAGGCACTAAGACCAACAATCAATAAGTGGGATCTCCTGAAGCTGGGAAGCTTCTGCAAAGCCAAGGACACTGTCAATAGGACAAAACGCCAGCCAACAGAATGGGAAAAGATTTTC